>PVJX010024271.1:0-28293 GCA_004027295.1 Dolichotis patagonum | reverse complement strand
TTGGGATTGCATTAAATCTGTATAACAGTTTTGGGAGTAAGGCCATTTTCACAATGTTGGTTCTTCTGAGCCAAGAGCAAGGAATATCCTTTCATTTTCTAATATCCTCTTCAATCTCCTTTTTTAGTGTAGTATAATTTTCAGCATATAGGTCTTTTACATTCATAGTTAGGTTGATTCCTAAGTATTTCATTTTTTTATATGTTATTGTGAAGGGTGATATTTCCATAATTTCTCTCTCAGTGAGTTTCTTGTTTGTGTACAAGAATGCTATTGATTTTTGCATGTTGACTTTGTAGCCAGTTACACTACTGAATTTGTTTATTACCTCTAACAGTCATTTAATGGGGTTTTTTTGGGTCTTCTGTATAAAGTATCATGTCATCTGCAAATAGTGATAATTTAACTTCTTCCTTTCCTATCTTTATTCCTTTTATTTCTCTCTCTTGTCTGATTGCCCTGGCTAGTGTTTCCAGAACTGTTTTGAAAAGGAGTGGTGATAGTGGACATCTTTGTCATGTTCCTGATTTTAAAGTGAAAGCTTTTAGCTTTTGTCCATTTAGTATAATATTGGCTGTTGGTTTGTCATAGATGGCCTTTATAAGGTTGAGGTAGACACCATGTATTCTGAGTTTCTGAAGGGTTTTTATCATGAACATATGTTGAACCTTATTGAAAGCTTTTTCTGCATCTATTGAGATGACCATGTGGTTTCCATTTTTGGCTCTGTTGATATGGTGTATCACATTTATTGATTTGGGTATGTTAAACCATCCCTGCATTCCTGGAATGAACCCCATTTGGTCATGATGTATAATCTTCTTGATGATTTGTTGCATTCTATTTGCCAGTATTTTATTGAGAATCTTTGCATCAATGTTCCTTAGTGAGATTGGCCTATATGTCTCCTTTTTGGTTGGGTCATTCTCTGGTTTTGGTATGAGAATTATGCTTGCCTCCAGGAATGATTTAGGGAGGACTGCTTTCTTTTCAGTTTCATTAAGGATTTTAAGGAGTATTGGCATCAAATCTTCTCTAAATTTCTTGTAGAATTCAGCTGTAAATCCATCAGGACCAGGGCTTTTCTTTGTTGGTTAGTTTTTAATTACATTTTCAATTTCAATAACTGATATTGGATTATTCAAAATTGCTATATCTTCTTGGTTGAGTTTTGGTAGTTTGTATGTTTCTAGAAATCTGTCCATTTCCTCTGTGTTTTCCTTTCTATGTGAGTAGAGATTCTTAAAGTAGGTGTTCATGATCTTTTCAATTTCCATGGGATTTGTAGTAATTTCCCTCTTTTTAGTCCTTATTGCGTGAATTTGGGTTTTTTTTCTTTCTTTTTCTTTATAAGGTTAGCTTAAGGTTTGTCAATTTTGTTTATTCTCTCAAAAAACCAGGTTTTTGATTCATTAATTCTTTGTATTGCTTTTTTAGTTTCAATTGCTTGATTTCTGCTCTAATCTTTACTATTTCCTTTCTTCTATGAGCTTTGGGTTTAACTTGCTCTTTTTTTTCTAGAAACTTGAGATGGAGCATTAGGTTGTTTATTTGTGCTTGTTCTATTTTCTTGATATGACTATTTATTGCTATATATTTCCCTCTTAAGACCGCTTTCATTGCATCCCACAGATTGTGATAGGTTGTTTCTGCATTTTCATTAAATTGTAGGTATTGCTTTATTTCTTCCTTAATTTCATCTCTAACCCACTGGTTGTTCAAAAGGTTGTTGTTTAATTTCCATGTATGCGTGCAAGTTTTGCAATTTCTTTTGCCATTAATTTCCAATTTCAGCGCACTATGGTCAGATAGTATGCATGGGATAATTTCAACACCCTTGCATTTACTTAAGAATGTTTTATGGGATAATATATCGTCTATTTTGGAGAATGTGCCGTGTGCAGCTGAGAAGAATGTGTAGTCTGTTGTGGTTGAGTGGAACACTCTGTAAACATCTACTAAGTCCAGTTGCTCGCAGGTATGATTCAGTTCTATTACTTCTTTGCTGACTTTTTGTCTAGTTGATCTATCTTTTTGTGACAATGAGCTGTTAAGGTCCCCTGTAATAGTTGTGTTCTTGTGTATTTGGTTTTTCAACTCCTTTAGTATCTGTCTTATATAATTGGGTGCTCCTGTATTTGGTGCATATATATTTATAATTGTTAGTTCTTCCTCTTGAATTTTTCTGCTTACAAGTATGTAGTGACCTTATTTGTCTCTTTTAATCATTTTAGGTTTGAAGTTCACATTGTCTGCAAATAGAATAGTTACCCCTGCTTTTTTCTGTGTTCCTGTTGCATTGAATACTGTTTTCCATCCTTTGACTTTTAATCTATGAGTTTCCTTTTGGGTCAGATGTGTTTCTTGTATACAGCATATTGTGGGATCATATTTCTTGATCCATTCTGTCAACCTATTTCTTTTGATAGTTGAATTGAGGCCATTTACATTTATGGACATCACTGATATGCACTGGCTCGACTTTGCCATGTTATGTTCCAATAGTTTGCTTTCTGCTTTTCCCCCTTATTTAATTGCTTGTTCTGCCTGGTGGTTTCTTTCTGCTGTTCTGGGGGTTGTGGTCATTTTTATCTCTGTTTAGTATGTCTTTCAACACTCTTTCTAGGGTTGGTTTGGTGGATGTAAATTTCTTCAGTTGTTCTTTGTCATGGAAGTATCTTATTTCTCTTAAATTTGAATGAAAGTTTCACTGGGTACATCAGTCTGGTTTGGAAGTTGTTTTCTTTCAGGGCTTGAAATATCTCATTCCACTCATGTCTTGACTTGAGGGTTTGTGCTGAAAAGTCTGCTGTGATTCTAATGGGCTTTCCTCAATAGGTGACTTGTGTTTTTTCTCTAACAGCTTTTAGTATTCTGTTTTTATGTTGTATGTCTGAGATCTTAACTATTATGTGTCTGGGTGTAGATTTATGTTGGTTGTGACTGGCATTCTGTATGCTTCACTTATCTGCATATCAGATTTTTTCCCCATGTTTGGAAAGTTTTCTCCTATTATTTCTGTGAATATTTTACACATGTCGTTTGTATTGATTCCAGCATCTTCACTAATGCCTATTAATCTTACATTGTTGCTCTTGGCATCATCTTGAAGCTTCTGGATTGTCATTTCATGCTGCTTTGTTATTTTTAAAAGTTCTATCCTTTCATGATCACTAATTGAAATCCTGTCCTCAAGGTCTGAGATCCTGTCTTCAGCTTCATTTAAACGGTTTTGCATGCTTTGGATCAAATTTCTTGTTTCTTGGATGTCTCTTTCAGTTTGCTTCATGAATTCTTCTTGTTTTCTACATTGTTCATTCAAGGTTTCAAGTAGTTTCCCATGTTCCTGTACTTTTTTCTCTATTTCTTCTTTGGCTCTGCTCAGCAACTCTTTTACTAAAGTTGTTACCTCTATCTTTACCTGGGAGAGTACTTCTAATTTGATTTCCTCTATGGCCTTGTGGAGTTGTTTTTTAATTTCATTCGCTGTATTTTCAGAGATTCCTGGTGTGTTACCTTTGGAGTCTCCTGTATTTGCACCTGTTGCACTGGATGTCTGAGGTTGCATTCTGCCTTTTCTTTTTGCCATTTTCCTTTTTTGAGTTAGTGTTTGGTTCTTCAGACCATTAGTGTGAACTGTTGGTAGTGTGTATCTTGGTGTCCTACTGTAGATTTGATGTTTGTCCAGTTGCTGGGTCCCACAATGAATAGGAGGGCCAGTCACTTGGCTCCTTGCTGCAGGGCCTGTTGGATGAGTCCTGTATTCTTCCTGGGCTGACAAGCTTAGTAGTATTGATGCAGGTCAGCTTTTAGTTCCTCCTAGTACTTTATCTTTGGGTTATTCCAGGTCATCAAATCTCCCTGTCCATAGTGTTTGTATTGGCTGAGGCCCTACTGTGTCCTTATTGTGTGCCTGTGTGTCTCATAAGCCCTTTTGATTTTCTTCAAGTTGGGAGAGTCCTTCTCGGCACACTCCTCACTCTGCCTGATGTTTTCTGTGTGTAGGAAGGGGCCACCCTCACTCTTGTCAGACTTACCAAGGTCTTACAGTTAGTTGGAGGGAGCTTTACTACTGACCCTATTTAGCTATTGTACACCTCTATTTTAGGGGCACTCACCACACTGACTGGAGCCAGCTTAGATCTTGTTACAGTGAGGCAGTCACTTAATCTCCCTTCAAGGTAGCACAGATAGTCCGCTGCAGACCAATGTTCCTCTGGGTGCAGAGTCCCAAGTTTTCCCCATGCATGCTGGAATTGCACCGCCGCCTCTGCCTGAGTGCACGCAGTCAAGGCCCAGGGTGGGTTCCTGGCCAGCCAACTGCCTGGGGTTCACTGAGCAGTCTGGCTAACCAGGACTCTGTATTTTTTATTCTTAATTTCATTAAATTTTGCTCTGATTTAAAATTTTTCTTTCTGTATTAGCTTTGGATTTAGATTTTCCTTCTTTTCCTAGGACCTTGAGATACATGATTAAGGCTCACTCTGTTTTTCTGATGAAGACATTCACATCTACAAACTATTTTCATTTTGTCCCATAAGTTCTGGTATGTCAAACTGGCATTGTCGTTTGATTCCAGAATCTCTAATTTCTTCCTTGGTTTCTTCCAAGTGTTTTTTCCTTAACTCACTGATTATTTAAGAATGTATTATTTAATTTGCATGTGTTTGCATAATTTCTGTGATTTTTTGCCACTGATTTCTAGTTTCATTGTGCTGTGATATGATAATATGCATGTTATAATTTTATTATTTTTTATACGTTATAATTTTATTATTATTTTTTACTTAAGCATATTATTATTTACTTAAGCATTCTTTATTGGCTAGTATCTGATTTATTTTGGAGAAAGTTCTATGCATTGTGGAGAAGAATATGTATTCTCTGCTTACTGGGTAAATACTCCATAGATAATTAAGTTCATTTGTTCAAAGATTTGGTTCAACCCTGATATTGATTTGTTGGGTTTTTTTCCTAGTTAATGTCTGTTATGACAGTGGAATTTTGAGGGGTACTGAAGTTATGTTGATGTTTATCCAATCTTTTATGTCCTGTAATGTTTGTTTTATGAAATTGGGTGCATTGTTTGGTGCATATATGTTTTTGTCTCTTCCTTTGAATTGTTCTCTGGATATGTTGTGACTTTCTTTGCCTCTTCTGATCAATCTTGGCTTGAAATCCAGTTTGTCTGAAAATAGGATACTTGTTCCACTTATTTTGAAGTTCTCATTGAATGGAATATTTTTTCTTATCTTTTAATTTTTAGTCTATGAATTTACTTTTGGGTCAAATATGTTTCTTGTACATAGCACATCATTTCGATTTTGTTTCTTGATCCATTTTGGCAATCCGTGTCTTTTGATTGAGGAATTGAGGCCAGTCACATTGAGGATTATTATTGAAAGACAGTGAGTTACTACTGTCACACATCATTTTCCTCTTGCTGATTCCTCCCTCCTTCTTCTTAACTGCTTACCATACATGATATGTTCTATTAGACTTTTTGACTTTTTTTAGCTTCATTTTCTCTTTTTATGATACCTTTGATAATTTTTTGGAATGCTGGTTTGGTGGTCATAGTTTGCTAAGGTGTTGTTTCTCACAGAAATACCTTATTTCTCCATCAATTTTGAAAGATAGTTTTGCAGGATGTATTTGTCTTGGTTGGAAATTGTTTTAATTTTTTTTTTTTTTTGTATTTTTGAGACAGGGTCTCACTATGCAGTTCAGGCTGGCCTTGGCTTTGAACTTGCAATGATCCTCCTGCCTCAGCCTCCCGAGTGCTAGTATTACAGGTGTTTTAAGGTTCCAACACTTAAAGTCTTTCTGCCTTTTAAGCTTTATGTTGAGAAATACACTGTAATTCTAATGGATTTACTGTTACGATTGATTCATTGATTTTCTCTAACAGCTTTCAAGATTCAGTCCTTGGGGCCGGAGTTTTAGCTTAGCAGCATAAGTGCCTGCCCTGGCAAGCATGAAGTCATGAGTTCGATCTTGGTACAACAAAACAAATCAAAACAAAACAAAACAAAGATTCAGTTCTTGTGTTGGACTTCTGGGATTGTGACTATGATTTGTTGTGGAGAAGTTCCTTTCTGATCATGGCTATTTGGAGTTCTACATGCCTCAATTACCTGTGTGTAAATTCTTTACCAGTATTTGGAAAGTTTTCTGCTATTGTTTCTGTAAATAGGTTTTTGATGGTATTTGTGCTGTCTTCTGATGTTTCACTACTTCCAGTTACCTTAAACTGGTCTTGTCTGTGTTAACTAACACATGCTGGATCCATTTTTCATCTTTTCTGGTTTTTAAGATATCTTTGAATAATTGGCCTACAGTAGCAGCCCAGTCCTTTAGTTATTTTACTTTCTTCTTGCACTAGTTTCTTCTGCTGCCCATTATTTCACTAGAATTTTCAATTTCCTGAGTTTTTGTTTGGTACATTTCATGGACTCTAATTCTTTGATAAAGTGGTCATTTGTGCTTTGTATCATTCTAATAAACTCAGCTACATTATTATGGTGTCTCTGTAAACTCTTGATCATTTTATAATTTCCATTATTAGTTTAGTTATATCTTCTTTGAGCTCATCCAGTACCTTATCAATCTTTTTTTATGTGTTCTGTTATCATTTTGAATAATTATGCTCTGTCCCTGTAGATTTCCTCCCCCTCACTACTCCATGGGTCAACCTTAAGGAAATGGGGAGATTTTGGAGACATTTTGTTACCTGTCTTCTCATGTTTCTACTTTTTTGTGTTTGCTGAGGTTTGCAGGTTGCTTGTAGTGGAAGACTTTGTTGCTAGTATGAGATGTTTTTAGTTCGTGCCTGATTTTCAGTGATGTACTCTGGAAAGAGCTAACTATGTCTTTGCCTCTGTCCTGAGATTAAACCACCTGTTTATTTGGAGGGAAAGCTGCATTGTATTTGGCCCAGCATCCGATTCTCCATGAATGGGCCACAGTATTTTTAATGACACAAAGGCAATCAAGGTATTGACATACAGAGGAAATCAATTAATAGCAACAGCTATGCCACATTGGCAATATCAATATAATTAGCAAGAGTATTATCTTCAAAGATGTATTGCATATTGAGATACCCTTAGAACTAGTATTACACCACCCTTAATTATAGAAAAAAGTATCAAAAGGAGAAAAGAAAAGAAAGAAAAAAGGAAAAGAAAAAAAGGGAAACCTTCCAAGTCCCCCCAAAAACCAATGATAGAAAAAGAAAGAAAAAAATTGAGTCCAAAAGAATTCCTCTTTCTTTTTGAACAATTTTTTTCCAAATATCTCCAGCCTTGGAATCCAGCAAATCACTTTATAGCCTGTCAGTGTTTTGAGATGTGCCCCTGCTCCAGAGGACTCTCTGTCCAGACTGTGGCAGCCAAATTCATGCCACGGTGTGTCTTTGCTTATGTTGGTATGTGGGGAAAGTAACCAGACCACTAATCTCTGCTGGAAGTAGGCAGTGGGAGTTTAAACAGGTTGCTAGACTTGGTACAATCATTTTTAGATCCAGACACCTCAGAAAACCACACTCATTTGGCCTGGTTTCTCACTATACTGGGTAGGGCCTGTGTCAGTCACAATTTGAGCTTAAACTTCGAAGGTAGTCTATGTGTAGCCCACATCTTCTCTGTGGTTATCTCCCATAGCTATCTCTCTCTTAGTCACTGTGGAAGAGTAACTCTGGAAACTCTGAAGTGAAATTTTTCTGAAGTTGTTCTGTGACTCAGTTTTAAACAATCCTTTTGTAAAATGGAACCTGATTAAACAGTCACTGGTAATATGGACAGTCCACTGGGTCTTTTCTCCAACTGCAACCTGCCATGAAGGAATCACTTTTAGGGTCAAACTGAAGGCTGCTTTTATAGTTTGCATGAGTTGTGGACTCTGATTGAGGTTAGTGCTGCTGGCCAGGCCTGTTACTTCTCTGTAAAACTGCTGACCTTTTAGAGCTTACCTTCTCTCCTGAGGGACTGGCATGGTCCTTGGTTAGGTGGGTGGGTTGGTTAGTTCTTCTGCTTGTCAGTGTTCAGGGGAAAAAAAATATAGAGTGGGCTTGGAATTTGTGGGTGATTGTGGCCAGAGTACAGCATTCACAGGCATGGTGTTGGTTGGAGAGAACACCATGCCAGGGTGGGATCCACCATCCAAAACCAATCTATTAAAGATTCCTCAAATTTTCAAAATGAAGAATTGAAATATAACCTTAAAATCCTCTTATAGACAAGGAAGAGGTTAATATTATTTATTCTCTTTCATCCATCACTTTTCCATCTTTGTTAACATAAATTTAGATTTAAGATGGGTATTATTGATATTATTTTTACATAACATTTTCTGTTTAATAAAAAGTTGCAATACTTGCTTTCTGTTCCTATTATATTTTTCAATAATTGTTTAATGCAATTAAAATGTATACATGTTTTCAACGTTTGTCATCAGTCTTTTGAAAGCATAACGCCATTCTTGTGTTTTCTAGATGTCTTAGTTGATAAGAGTGTGTCTACTTCCATTTCATTTACCAAAATACATTTATTAATTATTCTTTTTGTCCTGCTTCCTAGCAAAAGAGATGTACCTAGTCTTCACGGCAGGTCCTACTTTCCGTTCGCTGGATGCCCTCTGCAGAGCTACAGATGGAGAACCAGTTGGGGTCCAGAGCTACTACTTCAATTTCAGGTGTTCAGCTTGCTTCCATTTTGTAAGTGGTGATCCAATATCAACCTGAGTCCTGCCTTCATTCCATTCTTTCTAACATGCAAGCTGGGCTTTGTGGCATTTGTTTTGATCTCTCTGTCCTTACTTTCTCCCTTGGAACACCTTCCTCGTTATAATGAGGCACCTCCGAAGCCTGCCCTCCCCCTCAATGTCTTCTAGCTGACCAGTGCTTCTCTATGTAGCCTCTCTGGTTCCTTTTATGAAAAAAAACTGCTGCTGAGGGATTGAATGTGGAAGGAAAACTATACTCCAGTTTAGAAAGCAGCATTTACATAGTGAAGAATGGCTTTCTGATTTAATGAGCCAGGTGGCAGGCTGTGGGAACAGAATAATGAGCCTTTTTCACTTCGGACAGGTGGGCTTTCTCTAGGTCTGGTGGGCAAGCACAGGTGGGCCACTAATTGCTTTTAAAACTCCAGGCCCATTGACCTTACAGTTAGTGGCAAGGTTGACTGTCAATTTAAATTTTTGGTGCCAGTGTAAATCTTGGTGTGTGTGTGTGTGTGTGCGTGCGTGTGTGTGTGTGTTTTGGTGGAAAAGACCACATTAGGACCATTACTCAGATGTCATTTTAAACTGGAACTCCTTGGGGAGTTTTATTTTAAAAATTAATTACCGGGTTGTTTTTACCTACCAACTTGTGTAGCGTGTGTGAGACCCAAGTAAGTGAAGAGCCAGAAGATGCTGTGTGGAATGAAGAGAGAACAGAGACTTGGAAATTGTGCTTTGTCTCTTGCTTATGTACCTCCCATTCTCCCACTGTCCCCTGGTGCCCTAGGCCTTCTTTCGTGTTCTCTCTTCTTTTTTTCCTTTTCCCAGGCTTGGATTTCTGGATTTAAGCCTTATCTAATATCCATCCTGGTGTATCTATGTGATACAAGGATCATGCTTTTTTCTTTGCTGCCTCCCTGATGATTCCAACTTTACTCATCAAGATGTCTCTAGTCCTGATGGACAGGTGCTGAATCCTTGCAGAAATGGTACCTACTGCAGTGGCCTGCTCTTCATTTAGGAGGCTTTGCAGGTAACAGGTAGAGGCATGGCCACGTTGTACCCTGACACCTTGCAGACCCGAGTCTGACTCTGCTGCACAGATTCAGTGTGCTTCATGAGCAGAGGATTTAGACTTAAGCACCCTTCCTATCCCTCAGGTGTGATCCATTGCTGCTGTGAATTCTATTCTATTAGCATGGCTTAAGTTTCCACTTGGTGTGAGGCTGAGAGAGGAGGGAAGCCCAGGGATGATTTCCAGTTTTTGTGTGTAAGGTCAGAATGGGCAATGCAGTACCAGACTTCAAATGTCTTAGTCTGATGGATTAAACTGACCAATTGCTGTTACTGAACAAATTGAGAAAATATGTTTAAAAGAAGACCTTTAAAACAACAGAACTTGATATCTTAGACTTGAAGGCACAGGTCACCATTAAAATTCCCTTCATTATCTTGATGTGGAGGGTCTAAGTTATTGTCATATTTCAAAAATGTTCACATTTTAATGTACTGAAGCCTGTAGATAAACCCTATATTTAACCTCTCTTCGTTTACATTTCCATACTTTTATAGCCATTACCAGCATGGATATCATTCTCTATAAAAGTGGAGTAATTTCAAGAAATATCATAAAGACCGTTTACTTCACCATACTTTATCTTTTTAGTGGGTTGTTTTGTTACATCAAGTAAAAACACACTTGTACATTTCCTGTTTTTACTTGAGTGATGAGAGTGAACATATCAAAATATCAAATAATTTTTCTGAGTATTCTTTCTCTTGCAGTGTCCCCAAAGATAAGAGCACTAAATTCTAAGAATTTTTAACCATGTTATTTCTTGAATAATACTGTTTTTCTTTAAGTGCCATCAATGGAAATATTATAAACTCTACTTACATAATAGCAAATAAACTGATCTTCATAGATACTAAGGTAAATTGTCGAAATTACATCAAATAGTTAAACTACATCAAATAGCTGGATTTTTATATGCCTTCATACCTGTACACAGACATGTTAAATTATTCTTTTTTGTTGTTGTTGTTCTGGGAATTGAATTCAAGACCTCACCCTTGCCAGGTGGGTGCTGTGCCAGAAATGATACATTATTAATTGGTACATGGATGAATATTTGGTGTGTGATGGATATGATTTAGATTGCATCTGGCATTTGAGCCCATCTGATATTTGATATCAGATTACCTGAGCCTGAAAGGTAAGAGTGATCATGTTTATGGCTGGCAGATAGGGAATAAGTTTAACCACGAGGAGTCAGGAAATCAAGTGATGCAACATATTTTGTGATTTATTTTGCTTTTCCTAAAAGTGATAGCTTACCTGGCATGGTCCGGGAACCCCATGCTGTGCTGTTACTGAGGGTTTTTGTGGCCAGGCTGGAAGAGTCTTTTGTCCCAAGGGAGGCACCCAAGGAGATCTCTGGGGGCCCACAGTGCTTTCTGACTCTACGATTCTCTTGGGTTTGTGTCATTCATCATGCCAGCATAATCAATCCACTGACTAGTCAACATTTGTGTATAAATTTTTTAATCAAAACATTGGATGGCTGGTAATATTTTGCATTTTTATTTGGTTGCTACGGTGATACAGAAACATCCCTCTAATACAATGCTGAGGCACTTGGCACATTAGCATACACAGCCAAGGTGCTGTGAGTTCTCTGCATGTAAACTAGTTGTTAGAAATTCAGAGGACCTGGAATATTTCATTTTCCTTTTCCAAGAATATAAGGTGCATGGCTAATGCTGTTTTAGCCACAAAGGAAAAAAACAAGCCACTCATATAATATGGACAACATAATTCTCCAATCAAATCATATTTATGGAGTATCAATAAATGAAGCATTCTGTCATAACCTAAAAGTATTACTGATTTGATCTATGTAGCAACAAGAGGTTGGAGGAAGAGTTGTTTTTCTGACTTTACAGATGAAGGATTTGAGAATCAGAAAACTTAATTGGCTTATTTTTTCCATTGTAAAGGACAAAAACAATTTATACTGTCTCTTGCCCTGTGGAAGCTTTTTCATTTTCACCAATTCACAGCTTGACTTGGAAAGATAGTGGAAGAACCCGTTTTGAGATTCTAGTACTTCACAGGATAAACAGCAAATTAGAGTGGACATACTTTCAGTGATAAGACAGTTTTGCTTAAGCAAAAGCAACTTGGAAGACTTCTCTGATCTCTTGTTGTGGGTGGTACTGGCAGTAAATAAATCTCTTTTCTAGGTCCTGCCTGTCTGTTAAGTGTTATTAGGGGTCAGTATCGGGTAACATGTTGTCTAATCAACCTCTACAACTTCAGACATTCCTTGCCAAGTACTACGCCTCTGACAATCTGGGGGAGACAGTTCAGAGCTCCAGATTCTCTGAGTCTCTGATTTCCTTTTTCAGGCCAAACCTACTTCTATTTTGCAAACCTGACTTCCAGCAAGAAAGGAAAAGGAATGACAACAGAGGATGTGAAGTTGAAAGATGCCTCTGTAGGCCTCCAGGAGAAACCTATTTAGATAGTGAACTAGCAAACACGAGCAATTGTTTTCAAACTTTAGACTAAAGTTTCACTGACAAACAATTGTCAGCCTCCTACTTTCCTCCTCAGTAGAAAAAGCTGAGAATGTTTTGAAGTTGAAAGATGTAAAAAATCTAACCCCTCTAGTCCTTTTGTACCTAAGACGAGTGAGATCCATGACAAATTCAAGATTCTGAGCCAGGGAATGTCAGACTTAGGAGAGAAAGCCCAAGGCTTGGCTTCAGTTCAGAAGTCATGGGAAATAGTGTCTTTCAGTTGTCTTTACAACGTTTTAGCATCTAAGAATGGAGCATTGGTAATCATTACTTTTTAAAGCATAGTCTTGCCTGAGGACCTCCTGACCAGTGGTAATGGTAGCAGCACTGGTCTGCAGGGGTTCATGTACCCACACATGCTAAACTTTCACATTATCAGTCTTCCCAGCTACCCCCAGAATCGAACACCTGTTACTATTAATGAACCTGCACTGACACAGAACTTTCACTCAGTATCTACAGTTTACTTTAGAGTTCAGTCTTGGTGTGGGCTTGGACACATGTATGTATCCACCATTCAAGTGTCATACACATTATTTTCCCTGTCCTAAAAATTCATTCATGGAAAACAGTCACTGCTGGTGAGAATTAAAGTGCTAGAGGTAGTTTACAAGATAGTTAGGTGGCTCTTATAAAAGTAAGCATACCCTTACCAGCAATCACATGCCTTAGTATTTACTCAAAATAGTTGAAAATTTATGTCCACCCAAAAATCTGTAAATAGATATTTGTTGAGATGTTATTATAAGTGGCTTTTGTGGGATATGGGCATCATCTGGCTCTGACGGAACTTCTGGCACTTGTTTTCTACTCTCTGTCTCACATTTACTGACCGCTTAGAGCCCCAGTCCCATGGAAGATATTTGAAGGTGTTCATAAGCCATTTATCTTACCCTATAAGGTTTCAAAAAGTAACACACACACACACACACACACACACACACCTTGATTGTCTTAAGGGTGTCAGGTGGAGGAACAAAGCAGGAGTGCCATTTTGTTAATGTCAGATATAAATATCTTTATGAGCCTTATATGTCTGGATTCATTAGTCATTTAATGAATTCAATGCACAGATGTTCAGGAAATTAGTAGAAACTGACTTCACTGGGAAATTATAGCAAGCTAGGTGCCATCCAAGATATCAAAGACATGCTGTTCCTACAGTTTGCCAAGAAGCCAGGTACAGTGATTGTCTCTGTTATATGTGCGCTCACTATTAACACTCAATAAATGTTAATCGTATAATAAAAATATTGAGCATGACGCTTCCTAGTGGAGATTGTGTTGTGGATATAAAGGGATGTCCTGTGTGTTTGGAATCTCTCTTCTTTTCGTATTTACATTTGCCTGATGGGATGTAAAACAGTTGGGAAAGAGCTAATTGGTTCCTTAGGCTGAAAGTTTGAATTCTGAGACACAGGAACTAAATTCAGCTTACAAAATTTTTCATCAAAAGAGCTACCAAAAGTTTTCTTTTGTTCTTTCACTCACCATGGGCTGCATGTGTGACACAATGGTTGAAGACAAGGAACAAATCAAACCAGATGGGACATTGGAGCTGACACTGTCTAGCTAGACCAGTCTATACTTGGCCTAATATCATTCACCAGATATTTGTACTGTTTTAATGAACAATATAGAGGGCAAGAAGCAATCAAATAATTCTGTGATATTTGGAAAATTTCTTCCTTGGCAACAGTATGTTGATAGGTACTTTAAACCTCTCTCTCTCTTTGCAAAACCAAAACCAAAACCCTGATTTTTAGCACTTGCCAATTTCCATAGTGTAAATGCTCCAACCATGGCCAATTTCAGGCTGCCAACAACCAGCTTACAAATTTCCTGAAAATTTAACAATTAGCTCCTACAAGCTGATACAAGCTACTTCCAAGAACACTCTGGTCCTCCTGTAACTGTAGTGATACATGTCGGTAATAATTAAAGATGCTCTGGAGAAAGCAATATCCAGATCTTTGGTTTCCCTGGTGCCAAATGGAAATACCATCTCTCATAAGGTTTGAAGGTGGATAAAGGGGATAATAAATGTGTACAACAAGATTCTTGGCATACGAGTGATCAAAATATTAGTTATTATTAATATTATTACACCCTGAAATTGCATATTTTGACTCCAAATCTATGCAGAAATATGATTACCAGAGAAAGTAGAATATAATAGGTACTAACTGGTGCTTATTTATACGAAATTCATATTTTAATACTCACTAAGTTTCCTTTATAGCAGGCCCGTGTGCACAGGTAGGAAAGGACCTCACAAATAGTGTTGGGAAGGAAATAGGTGCTCAGTTTCTGGGATGCAAAAGAACAGTTGTTATTATATTGTTTTAAAGATGATACCTTCAGGATGCAGCATTCTGTGGTGCCTTCTTTCTTAGTAAGGTGTTTGCAGCATTTAGCTATACAAATATAGCCTTTTGAAATAAGCTGAGCAGAAACAATAGTGTCAGTTAGTGAACTGCCTTAATATCCTGCTTTGGGTAGATTCAACAGGCTCAAGTTTCAATTGTCACCTCCGAGAAAAGCTTAGTATCTGGTTCGGGACCACCAGGCGCATTTCTTCCACAGCACACATCCTGCCCCATGCCAGAGACAGCAGCTTCACAAAGGGGAGTTCACAGAAAATAAACCCTTCTTCCCCAAAGGAGCAATGGGACTCTGGTTCTATTTTCCTGTATCTCCCTTTTTCAGCCACTGAAAAGGATAATCAACCTAATTTCTCCATACAATCTGAAACTCTTCATTGTGTGGAAATTTTTTGAATGACAGTCTACAAAGAACATGTGACTTGGAAAACTGAAAGACTAGGCAAGGGCAAGGAAACTTGAGTATCTTCATTAAGCATATCGTAATCTTGCCAAACACCATTAAGCATCTCAAATAATTCCTTGGCTTTCTGCTTCCTGCCATCATCTGGAAAATCCTGACTGCTGTCACCCGATTCTAACATAAACTGCTCAGGGATCTATATTTTCTCATTGCTGTTTACTATTATATCACTAATTCTAATTTGATTCAGATTCAGAGAGTGCTTTCTCTTCATAGTGTGAAAGCATTTTGGCAGCCATTAGCTCTACGGCGAGGGATCATGAACAATCACACACAAAGAAACTGCAAATGAGAGCTTCTATTCCTTATATCTTCACAGGGCTGACTGAAGTAAGACAACTCCACAAACCATGCATTTTAAAGAACATTTGCAGGGTGAATATATTACAAATATGGCTAGGAAGTGGGCTGCAGTATATCTTCAAAAGTGACTGATTTAAACCCAAACTTAATGTATTTTGGAGGCCAGCAATAATTTGACTTGCTGAGTGGATGGAATTTATGGATATAATGCAGTGCAAATAAAAACATCCTCTTTCAGTAATAAAGGTGTATGCTATGTCCACACTGGGAAATACAGCTTCCCTTACCTCTGACTTCTGGAAAGAGCTCGTGGGAATAGCTGAGCCAGACCCAGTGTCTTTCTTTGTGGCCTTATGGAAATACCAAGCTTTATTCTTGTGTTAAAGGGGGTTTACAGTTCCATCCCTGGATCTGTGCTTTTGTATTTGAGAAGCAAATAAATAACAGAAACCCAGCAATGCACTACTGAGCCGTAAGTCATTTTCCTAATGAGGTGATCTGGACCTGAGTGAAAGAAAAGCAGGGGCAGGATGAGGATTTGGCACATAAGATGTCCACAGGCCCTCAGCTTCCGAGTTTGATCCAATAGGAAGATTAAGGTTTCTCTCTGTGCATACGTGTCTGCTACAATAAACTCACTGTCCTGTGACTCAAGGGTTTGCAGATTTCCTGTCTTACTTAATCCTGAGGAAGAATCCTTTTATCGGACATGTATGGCCAAGTAGGATGTGCTAAATTTGAGGTTGGAATATGGGAAGTAATGTGTTTTGGTAAATGAATTGTCACAAAATGAAATGAAGGTTGCAGGCTTCCCCTTCTGACATTTGAGAGAATTCGCCACGCTGAACCTCAGATTTCATCCTTGTCCTCCACCTCTGGTAAATGCCCTGGTCACACACATACATGGTACAGACCAACCCTTGCCCACACAGGGAGCTCCTCCACTTTTCTCTGGAGGTCAAGTTGGAGTAGGCTGAACATAAACACTGAACTGAACCTGTCTCTCTACTCACAGAGGACTTGGAAGCTATTGGAGGAGGCTCCATCTTCGTATGTAAGAAAGTAATGATGAGATAGAATACAATATTGCCAAATGCTAGGAAGATTCATGGAACACCAAAATTTTGCAGTTTTCATGCCTGCAAGCGAGGCAGAACAAAATAAAATGGCATTTTCTCAAGGACTTGTGTTTCTGGAGGTATTATTTTCAGCATAAATTGTACCTTTTTTGAAAAGGCATGTTTCTGGTTCCAACCCAATGCCTTTTTTCAGTTTCCCAAAAGGTGGGGGATTTGTCTGAGGAGTGAACGTTTAAACTATGGAGCAAAAGGACACAGGATCTACAAGGAGTAAATAAATCTTACAGATTCTGTGAGGAGTGAATGGTTGAACTATGGGGCAAAAGCACACAGGCTGTGTGGGAACTGAGGGGTTAAACAGAAAGATACTTAGGTTAGTGAAGCATGTTGTGTCTGGCCATTTTCCTTCCTTTTTTCCCACAAAAAATGGCCTGGCTTTGAGATAGCTCCTTTCCCAAACTGCTTTTATCCTGCTTTTTTTTCTTACACTGATATTCTACATAAAAGCCAGAGAGTTCTTGGCATCAGGGCTTTTTCTCTAATGCTGGGCACTTTTGGTTGAGACAGCTCCTCTGGGCCTTCGGTGATTGAACTAAGTCTTGCCTCCCAGTAATCATTCATCGTCCATGCTGCCATGGTCACACTCTGAGATGCTGAAACCATAAAGCTTTTTCAGGTCAATATTGGTTTCAGAAGCTTAGAACAAACAATTGTTGAAGCATATGTGTAGCACATTTCTCTTATTTGTCTTTAACATTAAGAACAGTCACAGTGAGAGACTCAAGTGGAGAGAGTTAATAGTCACAAAATATAAGATGCTTGATTGGAAAGTTCAGAGTTAGTTCAGATTTCCTTTCAAATATCTTTGCTTAAATAACTTGTCTGACCTGTGTTAGACTATTTCTTTATTTAATTAGTAAACTAGCCAGAATTCATAGAATCTCCTATTGCTTCAGCTCTTTGTGGTTTGTGGGCCACATTCCAGTGACACTTCTAAATGTGAGCTTCAGCTGTTTGAGTGTACAGAAGTTCTGGAGAGCTGGCAAAACTGGTAGTTTCAGACTCTGGCACTGCCAGTGGTGGTACCTCTGACTTCTTCCTGTCAGGTTAGGGAAGTCCATGGCATAAGTGTTTACCACCAGCCCTGGGGTTTATGATTTGAATGCTTAAAACCAAAGCTGGCTCTGAGGTACAGAAAACCAAATATGATAATGAGCATTCATATTCCAGCAAAGTCAAAGAAGCTGGATACAGTGACATTTTGTTGAATTCTTCCTTCCTAAGTAGCTAATTCTTTCCCTGTCCTTGTTTCTTCTCTCCTTCTCCAAACCTTTAATCTAAAGCAGCAGGATTCTTACTTATTCAAACATGCTTCAAACCATATTTAGGAGGAGAGTAGAATTTTGGTAGACTCTTAAGGTGACCCAGATTTGGGTGCTAGCAGTGCTATAAGACCTGGAAGGGGACAGAACAACTATTCAACTTGTCGTGGGACCTTCCTGTTTCCTGGATTGAACTTGACATCTTAGGATGTCTTCTTCAAAGACCCGGGGAGGGATATGTCCCACTTAAGATTTCTGTAGGAATAGTGTAATTTGTCATTAAGGAGGAGTTCAACAGGAACAAAAAAGTAGATCCATACAGTGATGACAGCAAGGAGTTCCAGCTTCTGACATGTGACAGCTGTTATCGGAACCCATTCCTAATCTGGAAATGGGCATATAGTCTGAGAATACAAGATTAAACCAAAAGAATGATTTCCCTGAATTTTGAAACAATTTTTGGCCTAAACAACTGAGGTCTGGACTCTGCTGCACAGTGCAGCTCAGAGAGGAAGAAACATTTCCTTGCTGGCTCTGAGCATCCCTCTGTAACAGCACAGTAAGGATTGGCAAAGCTGTTGCCTAGAATGTCAGAACAGTTGCTTCTTGGCACTGCAGAGGCGCAGGTGAGTAGCCTGAATTCATCTCTTTTGTTACCTCATCATTGTGAATTTCTACGAGTTCCAAGAATATTGTTCTAAAAACAAAACTTGAAAAGCTGTGTCTCGGGTCTGAGAAAGAAGTAATATCAGGACTAGAGGAAAAAAAAGAGTTGTGAAATAACATAATAACGCAGTTAGTGAGTAATCATTAACTTGTCTCAGGTGTTTAATTTCTTTAACTCTTGCTTCAAATTGCATTTATTTCTTATGCTTAGTAGGCAAATGTAATTAACAACTATTTAGTAGATATTTATATTGAGTTTTCATAAAGAGGTTTTTGAAGCAGAGAAAAAGATTAAACAACCTAATTTTGTAAGATGTCTCAGTCATTTAGGTCTAATGAGGTGCTCTAATTTGTGAGATTTGATAAAAATCCTTTAGGTGGCACTACCAATATTGCAGGCTGTGTGACGAAGAGATACTAGCTAATATCCAGAGTCTGTATCTTCCAACATCAACGTACTCAAGGTCTGAAGCCTTACTTGCCCCACTGGATCTTGGCCCCCTTCTAGGAAAGTTGGATTACTCTAATGCTTATTATCATATTCACCATGATGATGGCTTACTGTATTCTTTCAAGTGTCTCTCCTTCCCTCAGAAAGGGAATTCTTTTTTTTCCTGTTCTCCGACAGTTGCTATGGCTACAAGAGCATCTTTGGTAAGAAAGTCTGATCAATAAGAACAAACCATAAGTACAGGGAGTATTCATATTCTGTCTAGAAGTAGAAACTAAGCCCAATTCCTGGTGGATGTATTCATGATTTACCATTTTGGCTGCACTTTGGAAGTTTTTGAGGTGTTTTTAAAAAAAATTACTGATGCCTGGATTCCACACCCACAGAATCTGGCCAAGTGAGTCTGGGATGGGACCAGGACTGAGGATTTAAAAGTTTCTCAGTGGTTCTAACCTTAGCTAAGGCTGCAGGCAGACTTTACACTGATAAGGGTGAATGAGGAGCACAGACTTTCATAAAGAGACTTAGAAATCAATTTTGCTTTTTAACCGGTGGCTTTGGTGTCTAGGCCCTAGAATCTAATGTCCTAGGCAATAGTTTTGCCAGAACTTACGGTATAGAGGAAAACTGTCAGATTTGTGTCAGGGCAGCTACTGTTTCAGCAACTCACCCTTTCTGCCTACCCAGCCCTCATGTACCATGAGCCACATTTTTTTCTTCTGGAGTGAGCTATGCAGTATGTAACTGTTCTCTGCATATTGGAATATATTATTTACATATTGGAATATATAGTAACATATTGTTTACCAGCAGTTTCTTTCAAGGTTCTTAATCCATCTTTTTTTCTCTTTAGAGCAATTGATTTCAGCCTTGTTAAACAACATACAATTCCAGAAGTTGCAAAATGATTGTCATGAAATGTGGAATTTTATATTGCTAAGGGTGAGTAAAACACAGAAATAGTTTAAGGTGAATTTTTACAACTCATTTCAAAGAAGGATTACTGCTATCTGAGAAGAGAGTGCATTCAATAGTCCTTGGTTTGACTAACACAATTGGTCTAGATGAAGCCTAGGTCTCACTTGAGTCTGTTTATTACACAGTGGCTAAAAGAAAAATACTACTACTATGTGATTCCATTTTTTTCTTGAAAATTTAGATTATATCTATTGTTCTCAGTGGATTCTTGGTTTTGGTCTGTAGCATAAGAAAGTAGAAAATGAAAGTAGGCATCGAATCTCTCAATATGACAAATATGCTAAATATAACCTTTGGTCTTTCTGCTCTCACATTGGGATGGAAGTTTAAAACTCAAATGGACCCAAAGGCTTGTAGGTTCTATGGCCGGTATTTTATTTTCTAAAGACCTTCCAGAATGGATCTCACTTCCTCTAGCATGAACTCATGAGTAGATTGAGAAACATTTAAAACCCAGTGAATTCTGTGCTGTACTTTTGCAGACAGAGGACTTTTCTTGCATTTTATTATTGACTATGCTATTGCACAGAAAAAGCAAACTTGATGGGCCTAAGTAAGTATGATACCAAAACTGGAAGAAAAAGCCACCTCAAATGTCTCCAAATTTAAATATTATTATAAACATTTTATTCTCTTAAAGTGGCTGCTACAGATCCACCTGTGGGAACAGAGAGAGGATCGATCTATGTTTGGCTGCTTGGTGCAATGATAAGCACAGTTTCAGGGACTTAACTCCTCAGGATGCCTATGGCTCGGGGAATGAAGTTAGAATCAATTTCTGGCGGCATCTGAGAAACTCACTCTTCCCTGTTTAACCATGTTGAGCTTTGTGACTCTGATGCTTCTTTGATCCTGATTTCTTCCAGATAGTAAGCTTACAAATTCATAAGTAAAATATAAGTCAATTTTCTTCTTGAAAAATCACACAAGGAACACAAGGGCTGAGTGGGCTTGAATGGTTACTGCTCTGTGACCTCTGGTATGAATTGCACCACTCCACAGTCATCTGTGGCATAATGCATTCATTGGACTTTTGTGGGGTTTTTCTCTTGTTTTGACTCTACAGATAGATGAAACAACGTGACTTTGATTAGGGCCTTTTGCTGACCCCATTGGAGGTAAAGCAGTGTGTCACAATCCCTTTATGCTTAATATGCTTTTAAATAATTTAGTATTGTCTACAGATTAGGCAAATCCAAGATTGTCTTCCTCCTCCTGTTCCTCTTTTTCTTCTCTCTTCTTTCTCTCCTCCTCTTCCCTATTCTCCTTCTTTTTAAATACAGAGGACCTGGTTTGCATAAACTATGCATGGCCCAAGCCTAAAATATTTGAGATCCATAGACTAAAATCAGTGTTAGCATTTTGATAAAAGATCTTTCACAATATGTATGCTTTTTTTCTATGCAATAGCATGGTCAAAAATAAGATGTTAAAATTTAGTATAGATCTAAAATCACACACACACGTATATGTGTATGTTTATACATGTACGTATATGGCTAGATTTAGGTAGATTTGAGAGTAAGCTAACTTACTTATGTAGACATATTTATAAATAAGTCTTTATACTTCAGCAATCTGACCTTTAAGTAGATCAAGAAGGTACATTAGCTTAAGTTAGATGGATGTAGGTGGTTTGCTACCAGTTCTATGTATTTTTTTTTCTTGCTCTTTGAAACCTAAATGTTAACAGAAAGCAATATTTGTGGAAAAGTGTTTGGTTTTTCTGTAGACTTGTGTACATTAAATTACAGAGGTGTGTAGTCATGATTTGAAAAGCCTTATGGTTCTAGCCCTATGGCCTACACTGTGTGTTTACAGGCAGAGTGCTGAGGAAGATGTTATTTATCACATCACCAAGGTCTAGTTTCTAAGGGTCTGGAGATAATTGTCTATGAGCTCAATACCAGCAGGCATTGCACTTCTGTGTACTTGGTTTATATTTTGCTTTGTATTAATCTCCTAGCCACTGAACTAGATAACTGATTATGTTTTATTTCTATTCAGTAACTGCAAGAGAGCTCAGAATCAAATTTATACCTATCCATTCATAGAATGCATATTACATCTTCTGGCATACCTTACATTTACTAACTTTGTTCTTGACTTCGGTCTACTTTTCATTTTTCAGTTTCCATCTGCCATCATTTATTCCCATTCATATTTTGTATGGTGTTTTAAATCCTTTTAATAGCAAAGCAAGGTAAAAATACACAAACAAGCACAACAGTAGTAAAAATACATTAAGGAGACAAAGGAGAAATATCAAATGTGGGATCAGAGATCACCTCTTTCCTGACCTCCTTATTTCATGTGCAAATAACACTTAACTCTCTCTAGAATATATAGTCTATGAGGACCAGGACCTCACCTTGCTCACCTGTGTCCTGATGTTCACAATAGTACCTGGCATTCAGTGGGTGCTCACTACATTTTTTTATGAACAGAAAAAATTCACCTCCTAATATAAACATTGCTTATCATTAGGAATTATCATCTTAGTTGATTTTTAAAAATAAAGGATAATGAAATCCAGGCTGGATTTAGTATGATTCTATGATTTACCTGGACTGATTTATTTATTTTTTTACTGAATTTAGTTTTGAGTTAACAGATAGGCTTTTAAAAATCAATAGCTAAGCTAGGAGATATCTTTTTTCTTTATATGAGGAAGAGCTTCTTTAAAAAGCAGGTGGATGAATTTGTTATTACCTGACAAAAATCATTCCCTAAGCCATAATTTTTCAATTATGGTAATAAAAAAGTTAGTGCTCTTATCCATGTAATGAAACAGATTTCACTCATAGGTATCTTCCCTAATTTGGCTTGTAGCCATGCTATCCAAGTGCTTTCTGAAATTTTATAACTTCAGCTGCAAAAATTAATTTTCACTGTCATGAAAGTAGCTGTGCCGTGGTCAATGTCACTGCAGTGAACTGCTTAACTCTGTTCTTCAAATTCTGTTTTGGAGTGAAGAGAGGAAGAAAGAAATAATTTTCTACTGTTGGTTACTGAAAACTACTGAAGTTACTGATAAATCAACCTAAGAATAGATTATTATGCATTTTCATTTCAGTGAGTTAAAGAAATGTATAAACTATGAAATGTTTCCAGCATGATACTTTTCATATACATACTTGTAAATGTAACATTTATTCCATGAAACACATCTCACAGACCACATCACTGTTTAGGACCCTTGTTTATTCATCTGTAAAAGGAGAGCATTAGACAACATAATCACGAGGAATCTTTCCAAAGAAGACTGAGCAATAATACATCCATGGGAATCTTACCCGAGGTGGATTCTGCTTAACATTGTTTTCACTACTCCTTCGATAAAGGTTGAAGAACCCAGTCATCAACAGAGATGGGAGACTGAGTCCCTATTTCTCATAGACTGTAGATCCCTGTTATTCTTTATTTTGGAATCTTCAGTGGTTTGGAGAGACCGTCTTATCAGCTGGGCCAATAAGATCATTAATGGAAAACAGTGTTGTGCACCAGAAGATCTTTACTCCTTGATCAATAGTTATTTACTTCTGAGGGGTCATAGCTTGGTTAATATAGCTGAATAATTTTATTGATAGATAACATAACAATGAAAAATAAAGTTTAAAATAGAAGATGAATGAATATAGCACTTTCTTCAGGCATGAATATTATTATTTGAAAATTGTAATAGCTACTGGAATGTTGAAAGGACAGACAACAAAAGCATTGAATAATTGTCTTGGACCATAATCAGACTTCCATTATTGACCTCTGTTAATATTCTACTGTAACTGTCTGCTAAATTGGTTCCTTGGGGCTTGAAATATACAGTGATGTTATGAGTTCCTATCGTAAATTGCCACACAGTAAAGTAGCAAGTCTCTGAAATAGTGTTGGCCCTAGTTTGATCAATACTCAATTCAAAGCAGTGCAATAGGCAACTGTTTCCATAGAAACATTGATGTCACAGAGGTTGAACAGCGGCTGTTACAACAAATCATTTCCTTTGAGCAGTTGTAATTGACTATATGTACAGTTCGCTGTCACTTGAGACCATTTACATCAAGCAAGTAACAGAACCACATTAGTTATTCCAGGAGTAAGAGGGTTAGCTCTTCCTTTTGTGACCTTACAAATACCTAGGAGGATATTGCCATAGAAACCAGCAGTGTAACAGGGTGAACATTAAGGTAGCTACCTTAATGCAGTAGCAGCCCTTTGGAAGCTGAAAGGTAGTTTTAATAAAGTTTACCTCATTGTTATATTAACATGGATCTTTTGTACCCTGCAGTAATGTCTTGGTTTCTTTCTACACACAACTCCAATAACAGAGACGTTACAATTTCATTTGCACTTCATTTCCTGCTCCTCACCTTCCCTGGGCATCTGGCTGCGGAAGCAGCACATTTGCACATTTGGTAAAATCTCGCTTGCTGAATGCAGAGTTTGGCTCTGGAGAAGCACTGAAGTCTGCAAGTGAGATTATGAGAGAAAGGGAGCTTTGAGAAAAATTTAAATTTTTATTTTGACCAAATATTCTCTAACTTTGGAACAGAAATGACTGTTGAGCTTGGCTTACTTCCATTGTATTTCTTCAGGTCAAAATCATGACCAGAACTGACTTTTCTAGTTTAGATTCTCCTTGTCACTTCACCACCTGAATAGTTTTTCTGGGATGGCTGTTCCCAGCAGCACATTTTGGAATATTGTGCATATTTCTGGAAAGTAAAGAGCTTTGTTGTCCTTTGGCAGATTAACAGGCAGAAAATGATACCAAATTC
Source organism: Dolichotis patagonum (assembly GCA_004027295.1). NCBI lineage: Eukaryota > Metazoa > Chordata > Mammalia > Rodentia > Caviidae > Dolichotis > Dolichotis patagonum. Next base: position 3,563 of record PVJX010024271.1, on the reverse strand, counting down.
CACAATTTCAAACTTCTTATCAAGTCAAAGGTCGTAGGCTAATGGGAATATTTCTAGAACTGTGAGAGTTACATGTTCCCAGATAAAATATTTAGTTTTCCAAAAATTTTGCCAGCAACCTTGCATTTAATTTAGCAGATGACAGGATAACAAGTGAGAAGCAAAGATGGCAGTAACATGACATTTATTGTAGTGATGTCAGGGAGAGAGTGAGGTGACTGAGCATTTCAGGGTTTAAACAAATACTTGCAGCCATGAGCTAGAGCTTTATATTCATGCAGGAAGGAGAGAGCATCTGTGGCCTGTCCCAGCCACAAAGGTATGATTAGCAACACTGTCATCTTGGTATCTCTGAGAGAGAAAAAATTATATATGGTCATCAATCAAGACTAGGGGTAAAGACCTTATAGGAGGTATTTACTTTCAAAGGATTCACCAATTCAGACCCAAGATGATCACCCTATAGATTTTTGACCAGCCAAGCCTATTCCTCAGGCTGAATCCTCAAAAGTAATAAAATTGAATTGCAATCAGTATTCTTTGATACTAGCCTGCCACCGACTGTTACCTTGAACTAGAGAGCAACTATTTATAAGATAGTTTAGAGACACAAATCCTGTAAATTACTCTGTTTGGCCTTAAAAGAATGTTTGACTTGAAGCATTGAAATGGCTGTAAATCTTATAGGAATAATTTATAAGGCAACATAGTGAGCGGTGATCTTCAGGTTACAATGTGTAAAGAAAGGAGATTTCAAAGGAGAGTTTCCTACCCCCAGCCCCTGCCTGAGGTCCGTGACCTCTTCTAGGGCCCCGCATACAGGAAATTTAGTAATGGCACCTGGATGTCCTGAGAGAGAAGGGAAACAGCTGCCCTATGCATATATGCCCTTTCTGGGAGTAGTTCTTTCCTCAGAGCTGGCCATTTTCCTTTGACAATGTAGCCGTGCTGGTCGCAAAGGAGAATGAATCAGCCATTACTGAGTACCCGGAAGGTTCTGTCAATCCAGAGTCAACAACCAACAACCTTTGACAGAGACATCCTAGAGAGACCTGTGTGTGTGTGTGTGTTGTGTGCAAGTGCATGTGGATATGTGTGTGTGTCAGACAGAGATAGAGACAGAAAGATGAAGTGATACATTATACATTCTAGCTGGATATGGTAATTCTTAATCACATACAAACACATTTGGGTCAGTTGTGATGTATGTAAAATTTCATTAACGTGTTATATTAGAGTAACCCACCTTAATTTTGTTACCAAGTTCAAAGAGACTAGTGCATAAAATATAATATAGTAAAATAGAATAAAAAAGAAAAGGAAAGAAATTAAGAGAAATGAATTATAATTTTGGCATCTCTATTTCCTGGTTTAACAACTGTGTTTTGTTGATTCATGTAAGAATGAAGAATACATTCTCTCCTTCAGATTAAGCCCTAACAATAGATTTGTGTAGCAAAATGCTTAAGAAGAGACAGATATTTCAAAAGGAGCATGGTATCCATGTTATAGACTTAAAATCCTATCAAATATATTGTTTTTGAACTAATGGGAACACATGAAAACATTCCAAATCAGTGTTTTTCTATTTTGTATCTCAGTAACTTAAAAATGGTTATATAAAAAGAACAAAATATAGAGAAGAAAAATTTTAAGCCACATTAGGCTAATTTCTTCATAAGTGTTCTAATTTTTGATTTCAGAAACTCATGGGAGAGCCAACTTTATCTATAATATTGCAAAAATAGATGCACTTTTGAACTCTAACCAGAGATTATTTCATTTGATTTTGATTAACTCTAATGAGATAATATCTAGATCATAAAATTTTTGTCAAGATTAAGTGAAATAGAGCTTTTTAAAGTATAAAACTTTTGTTAAATAAGGAATATGAACTAAAATATTCCTTCAGGGGTTATGGACTGTTGGTTCTAGGGCTATTATCCAAAACACCAGTTCTTCTTGTTGTTTTTTAAATGCTGCATTGTTTAGATATTTTTTATCGGAATGTGTTTGCAGTATATAATGATCACATTCTTCATGGGGAGGTGGTGCATGTACATAACACATCTCGATTCCCTTCGTCTCCCTTCCCTTCCTCCTCCCACCATCTCTTGGTCCCCTTCCCTTTTGCAAAATATCTGTCTCTCTATTAATCTACCTTTGATTTTTTGCTTTATTTATATTTCAAATTTCTCATACAGGAGAAATCTATGTACATAGAAAAGATACGGAGCAGAGTTGAATCTGTAGAGACCTTGTATTTCACTGTTGACTGAGTCTCTAAAATCTTTTCCTTGTTGATGTCATCATGTCTCTCTTCGAAGTGGAGGACAGATGGGTGAATCTGCTTGAAGTGTGCATGTGGCAGGGCATCTCCTGTGGCATATGCTGGTGTCATCTTTACCACTAGGCCTAGCTGTGCTCTTCTGAAAGTAGGGAGCACCTAATCTGTGGCATTTTGGTGGTGGTGAGGCAGGAGTGACATTGATGAACAGATTTTTAAAAACTATTTTCAATATAACAATGATGTAATTTTTCTCAGTTTGGCAACTTCAGTATCTACGGGTCCTTGGGACTAGTGTTAGCCAGTTAGTCTCCGGCCTCTGTTGTCATTAGGTGCTGTCTCCTTGGGTGAATCCTGGCAGCCAGTGCTTTCCCTGTCACACATGCCTAGAGTTGAATAAGAAACTAGTGTTCCAGTGTCTCCCAGCCACTGCCCCCTGTCCCAGTTGCCATTCTCAGTTTTCCTTCTCTGTCTTCTGTCTCCGGTACCTCCTCTCAGAAGTTTTCTCACCACCCAGGACTCACTGACACTTCTTTTGGCTCTTCCTCTTCTTTCCTGACTCCTACTCACTTTTCACCACCCTTGAGACCTTTCCTTTCCCAGAAATGAATCTCTGGTCTCATTCTCACTCTGTACCCCTGCTCTGCGGATCACACCCATTCCAATAGCCTCCCTTTCCAAGCAACAGCTCCCACTCCTGTATATCATTCTACCAGTTTGCTTGTGTGTTAGATTCTGAGACATCCAAAGAAGGTTTAAAAAGGAGATTACACAAGACCACTTCCAGTGGTTTCATCTGGACTGTTGGTGTCTGTGCTTGAGGAGAGTGGATATCTGTGTAGGAGAGAGGGCAAGTGGCAGAGCTCACAGGTGATGTCGAGGCTGGTGGTAGTTTAGAAGTGGAATTGTTAGCAGTTGTCATTATAATAATAGAAAGGCTCTTTAAGGTAATAATATCTAACAGTGTTTATAAGTAATCCCTTAAAGCAGATGATCTCATCACTTTCTATGAGTAAGCGAATGCCTGTATGTAAATACATGTATAAAAATATGTTCAACGTCATTAATCACTGGGCAATACAAATTAAAACTGATAAAAGATATCACTTCACATCTTGTAGAATAGTTGCTATCAAAAAGAGGAAACATAAGACTGTGAAAATATGGAGAAGTTCTGAACACTATTGTTGGGAATGTACAGCCAATTTAGAGTCAGTGTTGAGTTTCCTCAAAAGGTTAAAGATGAAACTACCATGTGATTTAGTAGTTCCTTCGG
>PVJX010024270.1:0-28275 GCA_004027295.1 Dolichotis patagonum | reverse complement strand
ATCTTGCCTTATATGTTGGTGCATTTTTTCCTCGAAGAAATTCAATAGAGGAAGAAATGTACATTTAAAAATACTCTATAAAATAACTTTTGGAAAGCTTTGAAATAGCAGGCAATTTTCATACTATTTACTTTCTTAAATTTCCCACTTATGCATAGATTACTTAAAGGACCACCATTCTAAAAATGTATACAATATGTAAACCTAACTTCCATGATATTTTTTGTTAATACATATCTACAGTTCTTTTGATAAGGAACTGAGTTATCTGAGAAACGGGGAGATAACTGTAAGCTCTGTTATCATAATTTAGAATACATAATTTTACCTCAAAACATCCAAAAGGTTCATAAAATCCAGCAAACTAATTCCAAAATATTAAATGCTGTACTTGAGTTCAAAACAATGTATCATATCCAGGTTCCTCATTAAACATAGGTGCTCTTATGCTAAGGAAGTCACATGGTAGCACTCTGATTCCTTGTCCCCTTGCAAACACAAGTGAACTCTCTCACCTTGCTGGGGTGATCTAATCCAATAGAACTAAGAGCAGAATGCACTGTGGGATTGCAGACTACATGAATTATGTTAAAGTGTTTCTGAAAGTACAGTACGTTCACGCTTAGTAAGAAGCAAAATTATGTTGGTGGCAAAAACATATTCTTAGGTTTCATTGTCTTAGAACTTTTTATTTTAATATGAACTAAAAAATAACTAGAATACCAGATTCAAAAATGTATGTATGGGAGTGTGTGACACAAAACAACGTTTCAGTCAACAATGGACAGCATATAAAGTTATAGCCCCATAATGTTATTTTGGCTTGTACAATTCATAGTCATCTTGGTCCATGTAAGTACTCTCTGATGCTTCTGCACAATGCAATCATCTTAGGATGCATTCCTCACAGCGAATCCCAGTGATTGTACGATGTGTGACTATATATGTGTGTATATATGTATATACACACAAAAATACATCATTGCATATATATACTGCTCATGCTCGTATATGAAAAATACATGGTTTTCTTGATACAGTATTAAAATGGGTATTTAAGTTTAAAAAATAAATTTATTGAAACCCAGGTATGGTGGTGCAGTCCTATAATCCCAGTACTCTGGGAAACTGAGGCAGGAGGATCACAAGTTCAAGCCAAGCCTGGGAAACCACTGACTTAATAAGATCCAGTCTCAAAATAAAAAAGGGCTTGTATGTCTTAGTGCAAAAACTATGTGCTGAATCCTCAGGATCACCACCAAAAAAAGTAAACTCACTGAAAATATTATGTGCCTCTCATATATACATATTCTTTTTCTTCATTTAACAAATCTTAAATCCTTATCAAGACCCAGGTACTATTCCAAGTGATATAGACAATATAGCATCTTCTGTCTAAAAAATTAGGGAGCAGATATATAAAAGTCTAAAGTTTGAAGAAAACAGTGAAAATAGACCGTGGCATAATTTTTTTAAAGCACAAGATTAAATGTAATTTACATAAACAATTTATTACTTATCGAGTCTACAAAGGTGGTAATCTCTGTTTTAGTTCTTGTGAGCTAATAGAATAACTGAGACTGTGGCCTACAAGTTGTCTGTTGTCCCTAATAGGTAGAATTGTCTTTCTTTCTTTGTCTTAGAAACGGGCAGGTGATGAGGTTGGCCACCTACTCTGATTCAGGCTCTCTGACAGGGAAGAGGCACTGGATCTTCTGCCCAGAACTTGGAGCCCATCAAAGTATTGTCTCCTTCCCAGCAGCTGAGAGAGGAGAGGAGCATTGGCAGAGGAATCGTCATCCAAACCTGAGTCGGACCCTTGCATCTTATCAATGAATACCTTCAGTCAGTCCTCTGTCCCATACTCAGACTGGATGTCTCAGCTAATTTCAAGAAAGCTTGGGACAGAAGTCTAGCTACAGTGATGAGAGGAGCGGTCAGCTCTCTTTGCCGCTGAGGGGATCCAGATGTGAGGATAACCCTCATCTCCCCAGTTCAGGCAAAGCACTCTGTCACTTTCCAATCCTGGAAGTTATAAACATGCTCTTGCCTTATGCCTGAGAAATAACTGGCATAATACAGCATGTTCTAGAGATCTAGGAAATATTTTTATAATAAATATGTATTATAACTATCTCAGAATTATTATACTTCTTTCTACAGCCAGACATCCCAAATGACCAGCCTCTATCTCTGCCTCTGTGTGCTTGTCTTGTACACTTTCACATGAACAAACTGCTTCCTACTGCCTCTTGCCTATAACTAGAATTCCAACAATCCATGAAGATGTTCTCATCATTGAATCTAGGAATTCTTCTTTCTCTCTTTATACTATTGACTACTCTTCCTCTTACTAGTTTCGCAGGAAATGTCACTTATGCTTCCATAATACCAACAGTATCAAACACAATATAGCACTTAGTACATGCCACAAACTTGTCTGTTATGTAAATATTAATTTGCTCATTTATCTTAACCTAAGAGGGTAACTGTTTTGTTTATGTCACCTTATTAAGTTAGCAAACTGAAGCATAAAGAAATGAGGTAACTTGTGCAAAGTCAAACCCTGTAACTGATGCTTGCAATCAGTTTTTGCATATGTGCATTCATCCTCTGTTGTGCTACTTTTTAATTCACTTTTACTTTGCACTACAATCTGCTGAGTCACAGAAATGTAATCAAAGCTAAGATATAGTGCACTCATTTAATTCAGATTTTCTTAGCCAAATCAGAGCTCTTATCTGTTGTCTTCTCTAGATTTCAAGTAAGTTTCCATGGTTTCCTGCATATAATCAGAAAATAACAGGCAGTGTGAATATCTGGTTCTCATGCAAAATTCATGCTGGTAGGGGTGTTTTTTGAAGAACACAGACATGTCGGTCCTTCCACATTGCTGTCTACAGTGTGTCCTGTCACCCCGGACTGTTCCTTGTTAGTACTTTGTCACTGGGATACACCCTGCAGACACTCAGGCTGTGTCTCTGGGTGGCCCTTTCAATCCACTTCTCTCAACCCACTTCTGTTTCTAGGTCTTAGTGTGCAGAATTTGGACAGTACTGCAGGGCTGGGCTCTTTCCCACCCCTCAGAGGAGCTGCTGCGAAGGTTCCCGTCCACTCGGATTTCTCACCTACCCAGTGACTTATTGGTTTTTCCATGACAGATTATGGCAGGGGCAATAGTACCTTTCAAAGATCCCATGGCATCAGATCTTTGTTGTCTTCATGTCTTCATTATCTCCCTCTTGGGAAACTCTCTTCTCCTACTCTGACTTATTTCCCATCTGTCGCTCCCGCCTTACCCTGGTCTATATCCCTGGAAGTTTCTTTTTCTCTCTGATGATTTTCATTCTGCCTGTCCCCTTCTTTAATGTTCAGGTTTCAGTTCTCATTCCTCCACCTGTTTCATGGAATCCTTTAACTTTTCTGTTATAGCTTTAACATCATCTCTTTGGGACTCTAAATTGAATCTGTATTCTGTGTCTTCTACGCTACACTCATAGACCCTAATTGCATACTGGAGAACTTTGCCTGGATGCTGGGTTCTACCTTAAACTAAATTAAATGTGTTCAGCCAAACTCACCATCTTGTTCAAAACTCAAAACTAAATTCCAGTTCATTTCTATTCACTGTTGTGTCTCCAGGATCACTAGGGCCTTCCAGTTAATGAGGAGAATTTGTTGAATAAATGAATGATGCTTTGCTGAAGCTCTTGTGGCTTCTTTTTGCTGCCATATCAGCATCTCCATTGTTACTGTTTACTCTTCTCCTTCACCTTTCAGGGCAATCGTTATAAAGGAAGAAGGTGAGATTTTGTAAATTCTACTGTCACTTGATTGGTTTCCTGGGCTTGACCATTTCCACATTATTAATTTTTCATTACTGATTTATTTTGTTTGCTGATACATTTTTCTTTTTTTAAATTGCTTTACTAATTTTCAAAAACTATCTCCATAAATTTTCATGAGATTAGAGATTAGGGCTTTCTCAAACTTCTATGGGTCTCCCCTGACCTGGAGCTCAGAACTACTTTCTTCTCCAACTGGTGATTCTGACAAATGGTCAGAATATTTCCATCTGAATATATTATTTTCCAGAGATCACTGTATCTCATATATAATTGCGTATTATATAAATTATATATTATAGCATATATATAATCTAATTCTCTATATATGAGATATATAGGTCATGAGAAATTGCCTTACATAATGATAGAGACTGAGAACACCCAAGATCTGCAGGAGGAAAGCTTGAGACCGAGAGAGTTGATGGTATAGTTCAAGTCCAAGTAGAGAGCACTGAGAACCAGATGAGCTGATGCAAATTATAGTACGAATCTAAAGGCAAAAGAAGACTGATGTCTGCCTCAGCGAGACAGACAGGCAGAGGGAGAGGGAGAGAGCGAGAGAGTGCACAAGAACAGATTTGCCCTTACTCAGCCATTTTTTCCCTATTCTATCCATGAACTGATTGGGTTAGACCCATATGTCCTGGAGAGGAAAATCTTCTTTACTCGGCCTGCTGATTCAAATGCTAATCTCATCTTCGACACTTGTAGACCTACTCAGAATTAAGAATAAAATTTAACCAAATATCTGGGCCTTGTGACCTCCTCAGATTGATGCATAAAATTAATCATCACAGTAGAACTATGTGTGGTAATGTTAAGAGATAGCTAAAAATACCATTGGTTTATTTTAATGTGGTAGTTTGGTTTGTTTCATATTTCTTCGTGTATTATCGTTTAGTAAATAAAGGCTCTTTAATTTTTTGTTTACTCTTTCTCTTATTCATGGACATCTGCTTCAAATTGGCTCTACCATGTTTTCTGAGACTAGGTCTTGCAGTATTGCCCAGGCTGGTGTTAAACTTACAGACTCTGTAATTCTCCTGTTACCAGCTGTGCAGTTCCATATGCTAAGGTTCAATTGTTCACTGCTGAGAAAATCAAAGGAGCCCATTTATTTTGGTAAAAAGGATGAAAATATATTTATTCAAAGATAGGTCTGAGATAGAGGGGCTACGTGCCTCAAATCACTATCTCTCCATCTACAGGTGGGGAAAGGTCCTTTATAGTAAGGAATGGAGGAGCAGGAAACAGAGAGATAGAAGTGCAGATCTCCATACTTGGGTTATTTTGTTTATAGCCATCTGTAATTAATTCTTTCTTTTCTTAGGGAAAGAATCTGGACTCCAGCCTCCTGAGGCCAGCATCTTCATAGTTTGTAACTGCTTTTGGGTTTAGAAGAACAGATGCTAGTTATATGCTCAGCAGTAAGAAGTTTGGAGAAGGTGCTTATCCCTAAAAGAAAAAAAATTTAACTTTTAAAGTTCCATTTTGCATTGCCAGTTACATTCCTACCTCAGCCTCCTTCATACTGGGAACTACAGGCACATGCCAGAGTGCTTGGATTCCCTTTTTTGTTTTTAAATACAATTATAAATGTCCACCACAGCTAACTTTCACCGACCATCTTCTCTAATTAAGACTCCTGTTCTTTCTATTGGAATTCCCAAAGCACCTCACTTAACTACTTAAGCGTAAGGCAGGTGGTGTGTGTGACTACTGAGTTTCTTCTTCCCTTAGAAGAGTATTTATGAGAAAAAGCTCTGCCGAATTCCTCAGAACAGAAGACCACCTTCTTCTGATCTGGTAGAGTTGAGTCTAAGGAAATACAGCTTTCTACAAAAGTGACCACAGCAAACAGCCATGTGTGATGACAGTGTGGCACTGTTTGCAAATCCAGGGGAGAAGAGCAAGTTGGAAGAACCTTGGAAAGAACCAGGCTTTGGAGGAAAATTAATTTTGCATCTCTATCACTTTCTCCATCTACAAAACAGGAAGTTGTTAACTTCCTGTCAGGGTTGTTGGAGGAATTAAGGTAATAAGAGTGTAGTGTGTCGAGTATAAAGATATTCAATAAAATAGTCCATTTCTTTACCTTTGTGTCCATTTTTTAAAAATGGTATTTTATGTCGAAGAAAGTTTGATGGTCAGAGTAACAGGGAGATGTTCTCTGTCCATATGGTCATATATTTGTAAAAACAAGTTTTGTGCAAATACATAGGCAGGGCCTGAATCTTCACAGACAGGACACAAATCACTTTCCTAGAGATGTTACCTCTGATTGCAAGAGTCTCCAAAGTGCTATCCATTACAGTGAAGGCAGCACATTCACAACTGAGAAAGTCATTTATAACCCTTCATTATAAAACAGTCCGCAAAAGTGGTTCCAGACTAAGGACCACGTTCACCCCTACAAAGAGGTTGACGGAATTAAATGGGCCACTTGCACTTAATCATGTACCCCTTTGTGGCTTCCCTTCCTCTAAAGGGTATTATATTGAGCAGTTAAATAACAGGCCATTTTTTTCTTTCCACCATGTGACTGGCAAAGAAAAAGCATTATGCTAATTCTGTATTATGCCAAAAGGGGGACATGCATCAGAGAGACCGACACACTGAATTTTAAATTCTGATATTCTAACTTTTAATAGCATCTGGGATATGTGAGTTAATGCCGTGTGTTATTTCTTAAGGCTAATATTGCACTGGAGTTGTTTATCTGTGTTGCAGTTTGGAACTGGTCAGATTTTCCATCCTATCCATAATGGTCATAATTTATTTTGTCTTTTTCTGGCATCCTTACAGTTTTTGGAAGGTAAAATAGCAACTTAGTAGGATTCCAACTGCAATTCACTATGTAGTTCACAGAACACCAGCCTGCATCTGGTGGACCAGAGAAGAATACGTCCTGAGTATTTAACCATGTTTTGTCCACTATGCTAGTTGTTGGAAACAAATGTAAACAAAGTAGCTTTTGCCTTGTGTATCTATAAAACTACAAAAGTAATAAATATTAGTAACATAAATCCTAAATTATTGCCTCTGATAAAATAAAGGCACATAAAAATACACACATGCACATACCAACATACATGTAAATAGCACTGCATGATATGCTAGAAATGGTAAACACTTGGAAGTAAGCATCTATCTCCTATTACTCATGTAATCTTGAACTGTTAAACATATCAGTTGACTTGTGATTGTTTATTCTTCTTTTAAAGTGAGGATTCTCAAAATTAAGATTAAAATCAGATAATAATTAAATTGCTTGGTCCTATGCACAGCATAAAAAGCACTCCATTAAAAGTATTAATACTGTGAAATTACTTAAAATTGTACAGTAACCTAACATATTTACAAAATTATGATTTCATGCAACATAAAGGTTTGAAAATTTGGGTTAAAGCAAATTCACTATGTATAAAATGTAAATTGGATACAATTTTTTGTTGGCTTACACCATAAATTAAGTGATTATCATTTTTATTAATTAACATATGATTTTTAATCTTAGAATATCCTAATATTTTACTTTCTTCTTTCTGTCTAGTACTTAATTATTTTCTGTACATTAGCACTTTAATGAAATCAGAGAGTTTTTATTTAGAGCAGAGAATTTAATTATAATGCATTATCACTTTATATCTCCCAAATTTAACCAAAGCAAGGCATACATTTGCTTTTCACAAAGTCATTTTTCATTTATTCTAAGTTATGCTTAAAGTTTTGGTATCAAATATATATTATATATATATATACTGTATTAAAATATTTAGAATGTATCACTCATGCTTCTTTAAACTGTTACGATTTTTTTTCTCACACAGTTTTAGAAGTTATTAAGATCTAAAGTAGGAAGTTAAGAAGTATACAATGGAAAGAACTAACTATTTTATGGAAACGATTACTAATCAAACTGATTGCTTCTTATGTGAATGATGTCGAATAGTGATAATGGACACTTTAGACTGCCAGACTGCAACCCACAACCTACTTATTTATCTCAAAGTGCCAACACTGCATTTATACCTAAATACTCCAGTTTTAGTTTAGAAAAAAATAACTTATAAATTAACATCTTTTATTTTAAAAGAAAAACACATTAACATGCATGCCACAGTTTGTCCACCACTGGTCTGAAAGATAAGTTTCTAAGGCTCTGAAAAAATAAGATACATAAAATAAACTGGGGGAACACATATATGGTTTTGTTTCTAGTTGAGTATATGTGATTAAACTTAAAAGTGCCCATTAAGGAATATAAATGCTTTGCTTGATACATTTTTGTGTTTATTGTTTTACTAGCGCAAATATAATTTAACTACAGAATCTTTATCTGTGATGGGAAAAATTTTAATATATGTAATCTGCATTCATTTTGATCTTCAAAGGAAATATAAGAAATGAATAGAATTGAGGTCATTGAGTTTTTTAAGAAATCACGTGTATTTCCATGCTTTTGGGTTAAGGAAACTAATGAAAAACAGGGTAAGAAGGTAGAAAATATCTAAGAATCATTAGCATCCTTCTTCCTGTCCAAGATTACATGACAATTGGGTGTTTCTTTTGCAATGGGATTTGAGGATCAAGATTTGGCTATGCATCATGAATTGATCACTATTGACTTGATAAAGTCAGAGATTATTGGAAGAAGTTTTGAAGACAATTTAACCCAGTCTAGTAAAGATGAGTAAATGGATGGACAGTGAACTCATGCTTTAGATTAACTGATTGGCAGACCTTAACTTACTCATCTGCTATATTCAATCTAATATGACCTATAGTAGTTTCTCAATATACACAGAGTAAAAATCATATAGCCTGTGAAAATAGAAATGCTATATAAAGCCAGCTCTTTAAATCTGAAATGGAGGTGTCAGCTACCTGATGGAACATTTCAGAGATGACATCTCTGATACATTTCAGGAAGGTCAGTGTAGTTTTCCTCAGTGTTTTCAAGTGAACACTATTCATAAAGATTGAGAAAAATATACTAACTACCTTAGTTCTGCTTTTATTTCTTTTTTAGTAGCATTTCTCTCTGTACCTTCAGCTACGTTCCATGCCTTCTGCCTTTATTTGCTGACTGTCCACTGAGAGGCAGGGTGGAATGTGAGCTCTGTAACAGATATCAGAAGAAAAATTGGACTTTAACTTTGTCCAGAGATATCTCAACACTACTTGTGTCCAGTCCATGTACAGAATTAGAGAAAATATTCTCAGAGGAAAACATCATGTTATCTATAGCTGTCACTCTTATCTATGGGGCTTATGTGCTTTGTGAAAGCCACTTAGCTTCAATTTGAAGAAGGGTTTTTTCTCAGTTGGTTTTGTGAAAGATACTGCAGTGTGAATGACAAGTAAGATCATCTTGCCAGCCTTCAGTGAGGGAAGTCCCCCATTCACAGACTTCTCATGCATGATCATGGAACATTTAAGTTACAAACTGCTTCAGTAGATTGCATCCTTCCTGTGTTCAAGTCCTTTGCCGTATGATTTGCAGCTCCTACCACAAAGGAGAAATGGTATGTTTTTATGTTCCGTAGCTTTGTGTGTTCATATGGTTCACTTCAGCCAATAAAGAGTTAGTGACAGTTACACCAAAAGCTTTGGAAGTGTGCATTTTGTCTTCCCCTCTTTATCATCATGATCAGTAGGCGCCCATGTTAGATCATGGAATCTGGAAGGAGAATGAGAGAGAGAAAAAATGGTTACTCCAGCTTCAATTAGCAACCAGTACAGAGACTTGTGAGCTAAACAAATACCTATCATTAGGTACAGGGGAATATTGTGGTTGGTTCTACTATTGTGGCTACAGATAACTGTTAGAAACATTTCTTTTATTTTTTAACTGAGGATTGAATTCATGATCTCGTACTTACCAGGCAAGCACTTGAGCTGCTGGGCTAAACCCCTGGCCCCTTTCTTTAAGCACAATAACCACTAAACTTTTGTGCAAACTAAAAAAATCTTACAAGTAAAACAAGAGCTACTTTTAATAATAACATGACACTGCACCTTTAAACCAGGACTATCCTGTGTAAGTCTGGATGTATGGCTGTCCAACACTTAAAGATTTCTTAAAACTTTGTTAATCCTAGTAAAAATATTTATGTGTCATAAATAAATAGATTGAAAATAAATAAGCCTCTTCCATTTTCATTAGTATACTTAATTTGTTAAAATCTATTCAATGCTTGCTAGGTACAAAGTTGACCTCATATAGCTCACACTTGACTCATAAAAGATGAACAGAATCACTATTATCTAGACTATTGTCATTTGCATATTTTATAATCATGGTAATATAATATTATTTAAAGAAGAGAGGTGGCCCAAACTCAAAGACCTACAGCTAGTCATGGTCTTCTTGCTGACCCAATGCTGGTATGGTACAGAGGATGAAGCATCGCATGGCATGAAAAAGCCAGTGAGTGTCTCTTACTTCTGTATATGTCTATCTCTTATCTTATGTTTTTCTCTTCTTTGGAAGCCACTGGCTTTCAATCATGGAGGCTCTATCCTGATAATCATCTAATCCTAATTATCACCCAAAGATCCAACCTCTAAAGAGCAAATTAAATTAAATTCCCAATCTATTAATGATTCCCATTTAAATTAATTGTAAGAATGATGGCTTTAAAATGGAAATTTTTGTAGCTGACCATGACTGGCACATGCCTATAATTCCAGCACTCTGGGAGGCTGATACAGGAAGATCAAAAATTCAAGCCCATCCTGAGCAACTTAGCAACTTGAAAGATCCTGTCTCAGAAAAAAAAGCAGGGGACTAAGGAAATAAGCTAGTGTAAAGGATTAGGCTCAGCTCTCAGTAAAAAACATGGCAATTTTTGTAATTGTCATACGTACTACAATTAATACTTGGCTTCTTAAAAAATTACTGTGACTGTTAAATTTTGGATTTAAGTGTTTTGTGAATTTGAATGAATATGTCAATTTGAATGGATTAAACAATGCCTAGCAGATTACTAAAACACAATTGTGGATGTGTCTATTGGTGATTAACATGTTGGACAGCAAACTGATAGAAGAAAATCCATCCTGTAGACTTCCAGGAAAATGGTGGAGTGATGAGGGTCAATAACTCAGCCTGTCCCAGATTTGGAATCCAATCACTGAAAAATGACAACTTGGAAACGAAAAAAAGATGCAAGCAAATCTTTGGAAACCAGGAAGGTTCTGACAGGAATATTAAAATCTACAGTCACCGAAGAAACAGAACACAGTTCAAAGAAGGAGACAGTCTGCTCTTTCTCTCTGGCTCCTGGCTCCTGGCTCCTGGCTCCTGGTTCATGATTCATGGGAGAGAGAGAACAAAGCTACAGAAACAAAGTGAAATCTGAGGATACCAGAGAGCCTCAGGGAGAAATGTGGCAGTAGAATGGACTGGAAAGTTCTGCTATTTGCAGGAAGAGCATGGGATTCTGCTTCCATGTGAGTCCTGCAACAGGCAAAAGCTGGTAAGCAACTCCAATCCAACTTGGAGAGAGTGCTTGGTGAGACACCATACTAAGGAGGGGTTGACTGTAAATCCTGGACTCAGAGCAGCCATGGGATGGCTTCACTTCAGTTCTCCCAGTGTTACATTCCCACAGTGACTACAGTGTTACATTCCCACAGTGACTACAAGATGGCCATGCGAGACAGCCATGGTTAAGGAGTGGGATGTAGGCAAACAACACAGGGCTCAGCCTATGACCAGAGGTCACCAAACTTGCATTGCTCTGTATTTGAAAGTCATGATATTGATGTCATCACCCTACTCTAATGCCTGCCAGTGCCTGTGTTCAGCACAGACCTGGAATCTGACTGCCTTTAGCTACCAGAATGATCAGGGCAGTGGTGTTTGACTCTGACCCTACCTCAGAATGATGGATCCCTGAAGAAAGCCACACACTCAAATTTATGGAGAAATTTCATTTTTTCTTTCATTTTTTTGAGTATGTATTATGACTTTGTTTTGGGTATTTTTTCTTCCTTCCTTTCCTCTTTTTTCTTCATGAGTTTATTGAGATATGGAGAATTTTTCTTTATTTTTCCTTTTTTATATTTTTTCTTTTTCCCTTCTCACTTTTGATTTTTATCTTTATCTTTTTTTTACTTAGCAATACTGGAGTACACTTCCAGAGAACTCAGTGTTGGGCCAATTACACTGCATCCCCCCTCCCAAATTAACTGGTAAGGTCTTGAGGCTCAGGTAAATGACTACAGTTAGCCACACACAAAGTACATCACTGACAATCTACTGATCAAAAAGACCCCTGTACCAGCAACAACATCTTCACACTGAAAGACTCCACAGACCTCAGTACAAAACAAAACATTGAAAGATGAGACGACAAGGCAATAAAATGGCTTCTAAAAGTCCCAAATTCCCCAAAGTGAACTCAAAGGATAAGCACTTAGTCACATACCCAAATTACTTACAAGTATTGCAGGAGTTAGAAGACAGATCAAAGAGGTACTCAGTAGGATCATAGAAGATAAAATTAAACAGATAATGGAAATAATAAACAAAATGATCCAAGGAAATTTCAAGACACTAATAAAAAGCTATCTGAGATAAACAAAATGGTAGAAAACATGAATGACCAGTTTAGCAAAGCTTTGGAGTCCATGAAAATATCTCAATTAGATATCCAAGAGATTAAAATTTATATTGAAAGTATGGACAGCATCAATGACACTGTGAAGACAGAATTTCAGAACTAGAACACAATGGTATCTTCAAAGACCCAACTGCTCAAAGGCACCTTCAAAGCATGAGAAAATATGAAAAATGGTTCCAACAGCTGCTAAATGGGTAATCTAAGAGTAACTGGAAGGAGAGTAATCTAAGAGTGATTGGAAAAAGTGAAAAATCAGAAGATAACACAGATGGCATTAAAAAACTGTTCAAAGAAACAATGAAAGAAAACTCCCCAAATATAGGGAAAAAAAACAATTGGATAAGTGAAACATATAGAACCCCTAGTAGTCATGATTAAAAGAGAATTTCTCCTCACCATATTCAAAGTATCAAAAGTTCATCATGGAGACAAAAATATTAAAAGTTATTAGAGAAAGGAAACAAATCATGTGTATGAGTAAAGGCATTAGAATTAAATCAGACACATCTACACAAACAGTTAAGTTCAAGAAGGCTTGGAGTGAATTGTTTTGAACCCTTCAATCTCAACTTAAATATACTGCAACACTTTCCTTCAAACTTGATGGAGAATTAAGGTATTTCTGTGGCAAGGAGTACTTCAAAAAATTTATGACCATCAAACCAGCTTTCCAAAAATGTTTGAAGGGTATCCTAGAAGAGATAATGAAGCTAACAATGCCAATAAGTCAAAAACAATGAATACAGTGAGGAATATGAGGAAATAGTCAAAAGGAAAAAAATAAGGAAATTAGCAAAGGAAAATAATGGAATGGCAGGAAAATGTTGGTAACTTTCAATAATAACTCTCAATCGGCATGGTTTCACTTCTCCAATCAAAGGGCAGAGACTAGCAAAATGGGTCAGGAATTAAAAGCCAACAATATTCAGGACACAAGAAACACAATTAATTAAAAAGTAAGTTCATAGAGTAAAAATTCAAGAGATGGTAAGCAATATGAAGTAGCTATCCTAATTTCAGATAAAGTGGATTTGAAAACAATAAGAAGAGACAAAGAAGGTAACTATAAATTGGTTAAGGAAATAATTTAATAGTAAGAGATAATAACTATAAACATACATCACCAAATACTGACATGCCCAGCTTCATAAAACAAACATGAAAGGACATACAGAATCTGATAAATACCAATACAGTTGTAATGAAGGACTTCAACACCAAATAGATCAACTAGACAAAATGAATCTTCAAACAAATGGCCTTCATAGATGTCTATAGAGTGGTTCAACCAAAATCAATGCACATCCTTCTCAGCAATGCATGGAACTTTCTACAAAATAGATAACCCCTTAAAGCATGCTTAAGTAAGTGCAAAAGAATCAAAATATTCCATGCATATTAACAGATCATACTGTAGTGAAAATACAAATAAACAGTAAAGGAAACCACAGAAACTATGAAAAAACATGGACATTAAACAATATCCTCTTGAATAATTAGTGGGTCGCAGAAAAAATTAAGGAAGAAATTAGTTCCCACAATCAGATGATAATGCTGGTACAACCTACCAGAATCTATAGGACACAATGAGTATAGTCTTAACAAAGGATTTTATAGCTGTGAATGCCAGTACTGAGAGAGAGAGAGAGGAAGAGAAAGATGAGAGAGAGAGAGACAGAGAATAATCTAATAATGTACCTAAAAATCCTAGAAAAACAACTATTCAAATCTAGTATAACAAGGCATGTATAAAGGTCAGATCAGAAATTAATGAAATTGAGGCTAAAAAATACAAACAGTGAATTGAGGAGTAAATCTTACAAATAAAGAAAAGACTCAAATTCATGAAATTAGAAATAAAAAAATGAAATCAAAACATTTTCTACCAAATTTCCAGAAGGTAACTGGTAACTACTTTGAGAACCTGTACTTTAATAAAATGGAATATTCAAAAGAAAAAGGATAACTAGAGATATATGAATTTCCCATGGTGCAAGGACATTAGAGAATACATAATATGAATATTCCTCAGTCTCTTCCATGAATTCTCAGCCATATGGGCAAATCAGGGGCAAATTAGAAACCTGGATTTCAACTCATACTACAAAGCTACAGAATAATAATAGCATGGTACTGACAAAAAAAACCCCACCATCCATTTGGATCAACGGATCAGAATAGAGGATGTGGAAACAGCTCTAGGCATACTCAACTATCTTATCTTTGAAAAAGGGGCCGTATACATTTACTGGATGAAAGGTAACCTCTTTAATAAACAGTGCCAGGAAAACTGGCTATCAGTATGCTGAAGACTGAACCTAGACCCATATCCTTACCATGCACTAAACTAAAAATGGACCAAAGATCTAGCTATTAGAACAGAAATACAATGTGCTGTAAGACAAAATAGGTAGTACTCTTAAAGACATAAGTGTAGGTAAAGACTTTCTGAACAGAAACCTGGTTGTACAAGAAATGATATAAAAAATAAACAAATGAGATAAAGTTAAAAGCTTCTCAGCTTTCAACATAGAATAGAGGAGGAGCCATGTTGGAGCTACTCAAAGAAAATCAACTAAAAACACAGGTAATTGGAAGGAAGGGAGAGACATATACATGCTGATGCCAAAATCAATTTGAAATAAGAGACCTGTAGATCAAATAAAACATAGACATAGGACATAACAGAACAACAAGACAGCCCACAGGGCTGCTGGTGGGACTCCCACCTGCAGGGAAAGCGGGACCATTATCATGAGAAGTTTCAAAAAAAAATTTAAGGACTGAAACAGTGTGACTCACACAGGCCACACAGAATATATTTGGGATATAAGACCCTTTACTACTTTTGCCTTCCTCCAAACAGAGGATGCTGCATCCTCCAAAGAGGATGCGGCAATGAATTTCACTGCACACATGGGCAAGTAACCAGGGAACTGCTTACTCCCCTATGGGCCTTCAGGTTTTTTGTTTGCTTTGCTTTGCTTTGCTTTGCTTTGCTTTGCTTTGCTTTGCTTTGCTGTGTGTGTGTGTGTGTGTGTGTGTGTGTTTGGTCATGTGTTAGAGCAGCTAACTGGAACCCCTAGGGACAAGTTTGGGACCTCAGTGGTGGTGGTGGTGGTGGTGGTGGTGGTGGTAGTAAGGGTAGTGAGTGAAACAACATGACCCCTCCAGTCCTGTGACCAGTGGCTTGAAAGAGGGACATCAATGAGCAGGATTTCGGCAGCCTTGGGCCATGACCCATCAATGAGTGGGAGGTTGGCAAACCTGCCCACCCACAGTATAGGAGATTGAAGGAGACTGAGCAGCCTTGAGCTCTTCTCCTGGTGTTCATGGTGGCAGCAGAAGCATTGAGTTAGTATGGTTAGGGATCACAGCAGGCATGGTGAAGGTAGTGAGTGGAACAGCACAACCCTTCCTGTCCCCTGGCCATTGGCTTGAGAGAGAAATGCCCACAGAAGGGATTTCAGCAGTTTTGGGGTATGGCAGAGTAGTGGGAAGTGGGCACTCCCCCTGCTGGAGAGAAAACTGAGGTGGGCCAAAGAGCCTTGGGCTGTCTCTATGTAGAGAAGTGGGCAGGTAGCACCCACAGGCACACAACAAGCAGCAAAGAGGCTGGAGACCAAGAGGGTGAGCAGTGGACAAGCCACCGAGGGACACACGGGTCACTGGCTAAAGACCGGCCTCAGTCCCCACATCAGGAGGCCAAGATAAGCTCCAAACCTAGCACTAATCTTACTGCCAGCTTGGTGATGTTACCTCACACAAGTCTAGCGCAGATCTGGCTCTCATTTGAACACTACCACAGAACTGTGAACTCCAGAGGAGCTACTTTTTTTTTTTGCTGTTTGTTTCATTTTCCATTTTCTGATTTTTTTGTGATTTGTTTGTTTTGGTTTTACTTTTATTGTTTGTTTTACTCACTTCTCCTATCTCCTCCCTCGACTTTCTTCACTTTTTTTATTTTTTCAAATGAGTGTACACTATCTTAGTCTCTGATTCACTTCTTCAAATTGTTCTGCTTTCCCCTTCATTTTTCTCTTCTGTCTTCTTCTCCAGTTTCCCAAAGCTTGGGTGATCATTCATTTTCTCAAGCCTTGCTTGTGCAATATTTCTCTTCACTTATCTCTCTGCTTTATCCCGTCTCTCTTAAATTTCATCCTCACGCCCCCCCCACACAAAGTAAAATCACTCAACTAGATTAGTATTCCTAGGTTTAGTACTATATTACTAGATTTAGTATATAATTATAGCTCTTGCTCCTGTGGTTAAAAGTACCAAACGAAAAGTTACCATAGTTCGTAAGTCTCTAGGATGTGCTTGATATTAATGCCATTGCTCCTTGTACTACACTGGCAAGGGTGTCATACATGTTGTAATCTATTATTCTTCCTTATATGACAACTCTGTGATTGGGTGTGGTCGTAACCATCACCATCATCCTGTACCAGACTATTGGGTGTTGACCCAAATAGATTGCAAGTACGCATCCTCAATACATTGGAAAAGAAGGATTTGGGGACAGACACAAAGACCAAGAGCCAACCGTATAGAAGACATCTCTGAGGAATGGACAATTCCTAAGGAGGCCTCAATACTATGATAAAGCTCTCTAACATGAACAGTTTACAAACATCAACATCAAAAACAAATTACAGTTGAAAAATAGAAAGTGACAAGACACAGAAGCAAAATTAACTACAGATCTCCAGCATATCCAGCACAAGGCAGGGGAAAACAAAATGTGGGAAATCAGAAAGCATCCACCTGAACCTTCTGAAATGATAGAAGCAGAAGTAAAAGAACAACAATAAACACAAACAAACAAACAAAACCCAGATGAATAAGGCTGTAGAAAAAAGTCAGATTAGATACAATCTCTCAGGTGAAAAAAAAGAGGACCTGCCCAGTAAATCTAGAATACACACATATAGAGGAGCTTAAGAAAATGCTAGAAACCATTGATGTCAATGTAAGAAAGAAAAGAGATTCATGAAAGAATCAAACAGATAGCTAGGACATTAAAAAGTCTATTGCAATTATATAAACCCAGTTGAACCAAAGTGGGAACAGAATGCCACATATAGAAAGCAGGATTAGGGTTAGTGATCAAGAAAAGAAATATTGCTTAAAAATATCAAAGGATCATGAAAAGTCATTGCAATTGCTGCAAAATGATGCCAAAAACAACATAAGCTTGATTGGAATCAAAGAAAAATCAAGAGACAGCATAAATTCAATAGAAAAACATGTTCACAGAAATAATGGCAGAAAACTTCTGAAACATGGAAGAACTTAACATATAAATAAATGAGGCATATAAAACTCTAATTATCCACACACAAAATAAATTTACACTAAAGTATATAATAATCAAGATTCCAGAATTTAAGCACAAGAACACAATATCAAATGTGTTTAGAGGAAAGAAACAAATCTCTTATGAAGGGAAGCGCATCAGAATCATGGCAGACTTCTCAACACAAAGCTTTAAGTCAATGAGAACTTAGAGTGAAATATTTCAAATACTGAAAGAAAACATTCTCCAACCCAGATTGATGTATCCCACAAAACTATCTTTCAAAATCAACGGGAAAATAAGACACTTCCATGACAAACAACAACTAATGAAATTCATAACCACCAAATCAGCCCTATACAATGTTGTCAAAAATCTTTTAGGAAGAGATATATTAGAAAATCCCAACAACACCAATAGAAAGAAGCCACCAGGAAGGAAAAGCAATTAAACAGAGAGGAAAGAGAGAGAACTAACAACAGAAAAATAAAAAGCAACAGACTGCAAGAGTGGATTAAGATACAAAACCTAACGATATGTTGCTTACCAGAAATATATTTCACTCAAAAAGAAATTCATAAAATCAAAGGATGGGAAATAATACTTCATGTGGCAGGAACCCAGAAAAAAGCAGGGATAGCTATTGTATTGGCAAACGAAGTGAACATCAAGCCAAGACTGATTAAAAGAGTCAAAGTCATTATATACTTGTTAAGGGAAAACTGCAAGAGGAAGATGTCTCAGTTACTTTTTTCTCATTGCTGGGACAAACTACCAAACACCCAAAATTAAGGAAGGGAAGGTTTACTTAGCTCACAATTTGTGGAAGTTTCAGTCCTTAATCAGCTGGCTCCACAGTAGGGTGGCATGGCACTGGGACAACTTTTCAAGGAAGCAGCCAGACTAAAAAGAGCAGCCAGAGCAAAAGGGAGAAAAACAAGCCTATTCTCCTGCCTTATATCATACCCAGGCCACCCTCCTCTTCAGGTGGATGTAGCACTCACAAAATCTCCTGGCCCTGCTTTGCACAGGGTGAGGATCACAAAGAAACAACCCTGGCTTCCTGCTGAGTCTCTCAATTAAACTTCTAAACTGCTCAAGTTGACACAATGTATCAACCATAACAGAAGTGCTAACAGTCATAACTATGTATTACCAAATACCAGCACACAACTATATAAAACAAATATTAATGGACACACAAGATCAACTAAGCATTAACACACATGTAATGGGAGGTCTTAATACCCCACTGTCACAAATAGACAGAAAAATTAGAAAAAAAATATACAAAGAAATACCAAAACTGAACCAAACCTGTGTACAAATGGATATTGCAGATGTCCACAGAGTGTTCCACTCCATGACATCAGAATATACATTCTTCTCAGCTATGCATGGAATGGTTTCCAAAACAGACCATATACTGGCTCCGTGAATATTCTTTTGGCTCTATTGATATGGTGGATTACATTTGTTCATTTGCATATGTTGAACCACCCCTGCCTTCCTGGGATGAATCCCACTTTGTTGTGGTGTATAATCTTCTTGATGATTTGACACATTCTGTTTGCCAGTATTTTATTGAGAATTTTTATATCTATGTTCATTAGGGAGATTGACCTATGGTTAGGTCTTTCTCTGGTTTTGGTATTAGAGTAATACTTGCTTCCAGGAATGAGTTAGGGAGAATCGCTTCCATTTCAATTTTATTGAATAGTTTGAGGAGTGTCGGCATTAAGTCTTCCTTGAATTTCTTGCAGAAATCCATGGTGAATCCATCAGGACCTAGGCTTTTCTTTGTTGCTAAGATTTTAGTTACATTTTCAATTTTATTAATTGAAATTGGGTTATTTGGCCGTTTACATCTTCTTGATCCAGCTTTGGTAGTTCATATGTTTTTAGGAATCTGTTCATTTCTTCTGTGTTATTAAACCTATGAGAGTAGAGGTTTTCGAAGTAGGTATTGATGATCTTCTGTATTTCCACAGGGTCTGTAGTGATTTCATCCTTTTCATTCCTTATTGCATGAATCTGAGTGTTTTCTTTCCTTTTTTAAAATAAGTTTGGCTGGGGGCTTCTCAACTTTATTTATTCTTCCAAAGCACCAATTCTTTGATCCACTAATTCTTTGTATTATTTTCTTAGTCTTTATTGCATTGATTTCTGCTCTGATCTTTATAATTTCCTCCCCTCTTTTGGCTTTGAGGTTGACTTGCAATTCTTTTTCTAGATGTTTGAAGTGTAGTGTCGCGTTGTTTATTTGTGTTCTTTCTGTTTTCCTGATGTGGGAATTCACCACAATAAATTTTCCTCTGAGGACTGCTTTCATTGCATCCCACAGGTTCTGCTAAGTTGTATTTGTATTTTTATTGGCTTACAAATATTGTTTAATTTCTTCTTTAATTTCCTCTGTGACTCACTGATTGCTCAGGAGTGTATTATTTAATTCCCATATGCTTGTGGAGTTTTTGCAGTTTCTTTTGTCATTAATTTCTAGTTTCATGGCACTATGATCCAATAACATGCACGGGATAATTTCAGTCCTTTTGCATTTACTTAACCATGTTCTATGGGCTATTATATGGTCTGTTTTAGAGAATGTCCCATGTGCTGCTGAGAAGAATGCATGTTCTGGTGTTGTTGGATGGAACACTCTATACACGTCTATCAAGTCTATTTGTTCACAGGTGTGGTTGAGTTCTGTTATTTCTTTGCTGATTTTCTGTCTAGCTGATCTGTCTCTGTGTAAATGGAGTGTTAAGGTCTCCCATTATGATTTTGTTATTGTTTATTTGATTTTCCATTTCTGTTAATAATTATTTTGTGTAGCTGGGTGCTCTCAAATTTGGTGCATATATATTTAAGATTGTTACCTCTTCTTCTTGAAGTTTTCCCCTATGTAGTATGTAGTGACCTCTTTTGATAATTCTTGGTTTGAAGAATTATCACATTGTCTGCAAAAAGAATAGCTACCCCTGCTTTTTTGGGGGTTTCTGCCACATGAATTACTGTTTTCCATCCTTTGACTTTCAGTCTATGAGTTTCCTTTTGAGTTAGAGGTTTCTTATAGACAGCTATGGTTGGAGGTTGTTTCTTGATCCAATCTTCCAGTCTGTTTCTCTTTTAATTGGTGAAATGAGGCCATTTACATTAATGTTTATAACTGATATATATATATATATATATATATTGGTTTATTTTCATCATTTTATCTTTCTCCTGTTGGTTCTTTACTTTTCCCCTCTGTTTAATTGTTTGTCTTGCTTAATGGATTTTTCCTATGTCTATCTAGAATGTTTTTCAGTTTTCTTTGCAGGATTGGTTTGGTGGTCATGAAATTCTTCAGCTGTTCTTTGTCATGGAAGTATCTTATTTCTCCATCCATTTGGAAGGATAGTTATGCAGGGTACATCAGTCTGGGTTGGAAGTCATTTCTTTTTAGGATCTAAAATACTTCACTCCATGCTCTTCTTGACTTCATTTATTTTTGTTGATAAGTGTGCTGTGATTCTGATAGGTTTTCTGTTATAGGTGATCTGTCTCTTCTCTCTAACAGCTTTTAATATTCTGTTCATATGTTGAATTTCTGGGATGTTGATTATTATATGTCTGGCTGTAGTTTTATTTTGGTTATAGCTATTTGGAGTTCTACATGCTTCATTTATCTGTATGTCAGTTTGCATTCTCATGTTTGGGAAATTTTCAGCTATTACATCTATAAACAGTCTTTTGATACCATTTGTGTTGTCACTTTTTTCATTTATACTTATCAATCTTATGTTGCTTTTCTTTGCATCTTCCTGAAGCTATTGAATTGTTATTTCCTGATTCCTTGTTATTTTAAAAAGATTTTTCCTTTCCCGTTCATTAGCTGCAATCTTGTCTTCAAGGTCTTAAAGTCTATCTTCACTTTCACTGAGGTGGTTTTGTCAACTTTTGATGGACTTTTTTGTTTCCTGGATATCTCTCTGAATCTGTTTCATGCATTCTGTTTGTTTCTTATGTTGTTCATTCAAGGTTTCCATCTTTTTGCAGTGTTCCTCTAATTTTTTAACTGTCTTCTTTAGATGTTTTTAGCATTTTTTTCATTACATTTATCATTTCTTCTTTTACTTGGGAGATTATTTCTGATCTGAGTTCTTTTATAGCTTCCCAGAGTTATTTCTTTACTTCAATTGCTATCATTTCAGGAGTTTCAGGTGGATGGCTTACATTTTCTTCTGTGTCCATGTCTCCTAGGCTTGCTTGGGATGGGCTGGAGGTTTGAGGTTGCATTTTGCTCTTTCATTGTCATTTTCCTATATTTCCTTAGGGAATCTGAAGGCAAGGTCTCAATTGTTTCTTGGGTTGAGAATATCTACCCCTGCTGTAGGAAGTTTCCCCAGTTGAGTGGAGGTTGTTAGACAGGCCTTACCAGGTGACTCCCAGCTATCTGGGAGCTACCTCTGAGCAATGTGCATTGCTCAGCTACCTCTGAGAAATGTGCAGTGCAGCAGCTGCAAGGCTGGGTGGAGATTGCTGCGCACACTTTTGGTTTGCAATGTGGAGTGCAGGCAGCTACAGGCCACTTGAAGGTCACTGGATGGGGCCCAACTAGGCCAGGTGGGACCTTCCCAAGGGTCCTCTGGTGATGGTGGACACTGGGTCGGGCCCTACCAGGCTCCGAGCGATGTTCTAATGCCCCATTGTGGGATGAAACTCAAAGGACACAGTTTCAGCTTGTGAGGCAGTGTGCAGGTGGCTCCGGGCCACTTGAGGGTTGCTGGGTGGGGCCCAATTAGGCCAGAAGGGACCTTCCCTGTGGTTGGTGGTTGGGGTCCTACCAGGCTCAGAGTGATGCACACAGGCTGCACACTCTGTGAATACCGTTAAGTAAATGCAAAAGAATTTAAATTATGAATATTATCATATCATTGTGCAATGAAGTTGGAAATCAATAATGAAAGAAATCACAAAAACTATATGAACACATAGAAATTAAATAACAACCTCCTAAGCAACCAATGAGTCACAGATGAAATTGAAGAAATTGAACTATCTACAATTAAATGATAGTGCCAATAAAATGTACTGGAAATCATGGACTGCAATGAAAGCAAGCCTACGCGGGAAATTTTTAGTGATGAATTCTCATATCAGGAAAATAGAACAAACTCAAATAATCTAATATTGAACCTCAAACTTCAGTAAAAAGAACAAGTCAAGCCCAAAGGTCATCTAAGGGAGTAAATTATAAAGATAAGAAAAGAAATGAATGCAATAAGGGCTAAGAAAGCAATATAAAGAAAGAATGAATCAAAGAATTTATACTTGGAAAGTTTAACTAAAATTGATATATGCTTAGGCAACCTTATCAAAAGACAGAAAGATTCAAACTCATGCAATTAAGAATAAAAAAGGTGAAATCTCATAAATCCTGGAGAAATCCAAAAGATCATCAATATCTACTTTGAGAACCTTTACTTTAAAAAGTTGGAAAAACAGAAGAAATGGAGAGATTCCTAGATACATATGAATTACCAATGGTGAATCAAGAATATATAAAAATTCTAAATAAACCAATATCAATTAATGAAATTGAAGATGCAATTAAAAATCTACCAACAAAGAAAAGCCAAGGTCCTGATTTAGTCACTGCTGAATACTACAAGAAACACAGAGAAAATTTAATGCCATTACTCCTCAAACTCTTTAATGGAATTTCTAGAAAATTTATACTCCCAAATTCATTCCTGGGAGCAAGCATTACTCCCAGGAGTAATTATAGTGTAAAGGCACAGTTATATGGTTATAATGACACAGTTACAGAATAACAACCTTATAGACAAGTTATAGCAAGTTAAAATCAACTAGTAGCCTCTGCCTGTGCTCCTGCTTCCTGTCACAACAACACCCTGCTGAATTCAGTCAACCTCGACTGTCTAGGTCCAGCTGCTTTTCTTCTGAAAATGCACTGGGTCAATTTGACTATTCTCAGTTTATGTTTCCTATAGTTCTGACTTTGGAGAATTTGGTTAGAGTGAAGTAACCCAATCAAAGATACTTTTTAACTGTGCATGAACCCCTTCCCCTTATCCTCAGGATGTTCCTGTGTTATGAGAAACAATTCCTTTCAAGTGAATCTGTTTAAAATGACCAATGATGTATAAAACCAATCATGTAATAACCTGTCATCTGTCTTGTACTTCCTGCTTACAAACTGTATCTAAACTAAACCCAAAACTGCTGTAGTGCTGGTGCTTTGGACATTGTAAATTGTCCCCCAGGCTGCTGGCATTATGATTGATAAACAGTTGTATTCTGACTCCTCAGGACACAGTCTTCCATTTGGTTTGATATTGGTTTTTCAAAACAATACTAAAATCAGAGAAGGATCCAACTGAAACAGAGAACTATAATCTAATTTCCTTAATGAACAAAGATGCAAAAATTCACAGTAAGATACTACCAAAAAGAATGCAGCAAATAATCAAGAAGATTGTACACCACCAATAAGTAGGGTTCATCCTAGGGATTCAGGGATTGTTCAACATACACAAATCAGTAAATGTAAAACACCATATCAACAGAGCCAAGGACCAAAGCTATATTATCATCTCAATTGATGCAGAAGAAGCATTTGACAAAGTTCAACACTCATACATGATAAAAAAAAAAAACCCTATCTAATATTGGAATAGATGGTCTTAATCTCAATCTGATAAACTCATCTAGGAAGAATTAACAGCTAACATCATACCAAGTGGTCGAAAACTGAAAGATTTCAGTCTAAAATCAGGAATAAGACAAAGATGCTGTCTTAGTTACTTTTTTAATTGCTGAGGCAAACTATCTGACACCCACAGTTAAAGGAGGAAAGGCTTATAAAGCTCACAGTTTGCATAGGTTCCTGTCTATAATTGGCAGCCTCCAAGCCAGGGTGGCACATGTCAGAGGACCAATACTTCATAATAGCAGAAGACAGTTAAAAAAAAAACAGAAAGAGAGAAAATTCTCCTTCTCTTCCTTATATTCTACACAGTGTACTAGGATTATGGAGGTGCCAGTCCCATCAGCAATCACACCCCCACCTTAATCCTAGCACCATTAATCCCAGCATTGCAGTATGAATCAAGCACACAGTTTAGATTCAACCACGTCCCCCCCCCCAAAAAAAAGAACAAAAAACCAAATCCCTATGGATACATAAGGCTTTGGGGGGACATCTAGACACAAACCATAACAGATGTCCACTAGCACCACTCCTATTCAACGTAGTTCAGAAAACGTTAGCCATAACAATTAAACAAGAAAAAGTAATGAAAGGAATATAAATTAGAAAGGAAGAAGTTAAATTATCATTATTTGTGGATGACATGATACTCTATACAGAAGATCCCAATAATGCCATAAAAAAGACTTCTACATTTAGTAACCAAATTTAGACACATAGCTAGATACAAAGTCAACACTTGAAAATCATTAATATTTCTGTACATAAATAACAAATTCACTGAGAAATAGGGAAACTGCACCTTTCATAAAAAAATTTAAAATACTTACAAATCAATTGAAGAAAGGAACTAAAAGATTATTACATTGAAAACTGTGGTACTTTGATACAAGAGATCAAGGAGGACATTAAAAATGGGAAAATGTTACTTGTCCTTGGATAGGAAGAACCAACATAGCGAAAATTGACACAGTCCCAAGCATTTTATGCAGATTTAATGTAATCCCAGCCAAAATACCAATAGCATACCTCACAGAATTATAGAAAACAATCCTAAAATTTATTTGCAAACAGAAGAGACATAGAATAGTGCAAACCATTCTGGGCATCAAATACAGGGTAAGAGATATCACAGTCCCTGACTTTAAATCATACTACAAAGCTACTGTGATAAAAACAGCATGGTAAAAGGGAAAAACAGGGCTAACGATTAATGTAACAGATGAGAAGTTGCAGGAACAACTCCAAACACATTTATCCACCTTGTCATCAACAAAGGTGCCAAAGAGTTTTACTGGAAGAAAGATAGCCACTTTAATATATGGTTCTGGAAAAACTGACTTTCCACATGCCTGAAACTTGACCAATGTCTCTCATCATGAGCTACATAAAAATCAAAATGGATCAAAGATCTAAATATTAAAAGAAAACATTAAAGCTGCTGGAAGAGAGAATAGGAGGAATTCTTGAAGACACAATATGCAAAGAATTTATAAGCAGTACCCCAGTCACATAGCAAACATTGCAAAGAATCAACAACTGTGATTTCATCTTACTAAGAAGTGTTTGCACAGCAAAAGAAATCATTAAGAAAGTGAAGAGACAATCCACAGGATGGGAAAAAATTCCAGCTATTCCTCAGACAAAAACTAATATCTCAAATATATATAGAACTCAAAATAAATTAGGTCCCTGAATTTAAAGATCCAATCCAGAAATGAGCATCTGAGACAAATAAGCACATTCAGATGAAGGAGTTAAAATAACAATATCAAGAACCAATAACAAATGCTGGGAGGCAATGAAGAAAAAAGGAAACTTTCTCCATGTTGATAGCAATGTATACTGGTGCAACCACTATGGAAATCAGTGTGGGGACTCCTCAAAAAACTAAAACTAGAGGTTCCATTTGATCCAGCCATTCCCTTTCTTGGTATCTTCCCAAAACAATTAAATATAATATACCACAGCAATATATGCACACCCAAATTTATAGCAGCACAGTTTATAATAAATATATCTTGGAAATAGCCTAAATGCCTGTCAACTGATAATAGATAATTGAGATATGTTCTTTTTAATAACATAAAGTAGTACTCAGCCTTGAAGAAGGATAAATTTGACACACTTATAGCTAAATCAAATAATAATAAATGCCAGAAAGATTGTGGTGATAAAGACACTGTTGTTCAGCACTGGCAGGAGTGCAAATTAGTACAACCAAAATGGAAACAGTAAGAAGCAAGTTACTAAGCAAAAAATTAAAATTAGATATGCTATTTGACCCAGTTATTCTTAATCTAGTGTCTTCCCTAAAAAGTTAAAGACATCATGGACAGTGATAATGCATATTCTTCCTTATAGCAACACAGTTCATAATACTGGTTGTTAATTTTTGGAAACAGCCTCTATATCCATCAACAGATGAATGAAGAAAGAAAATGTATTTATACACAAAAGATACTATTGTGCTGTAAAGAAGGATAACCTTGAATCATTTATAGGAAAATGGATGCACCTTGAGACCATAATGTTAAATGCAATAGATCAGACACACAAGCTTAAATATTTGCATGATTTCTCTTATATAAGAAATTCAATATATAAAGTACAAAATAAAATATAGACAACAGGAAAAAGGAGAAGAAAATTGTTATTATAATCCAGCATGGACAATGAACCTAAAATATACTTTGATTTAATATAATTATTTTATGTATTTTATATGGCTGTGGGTCTTTGAGTCTGGTTGTTAACCTGTATCTATGATAATTATTTGGTAAATACAAAGATAAATGATGTTGACAAAAACGGTGCATTAAGTATGTGCACCAACTCTGTACAATAAATGTATTTATTATACGTTGCAAACGTGTACTAATGAAAATAAAAAATTTTCTAAATCTTAGATATGGGTTACACCAGGGAATAGGCTTATAGCCTGGACAGAAAAGAAATGGAAAGGAAAGGGACGCACCCTGTTTCGGAAGAGGCCCAGCCTTTGCATTGCCTCTGGACATCAGTCTTGAGTTTCTTTGGCCTTGCAATGCAGACCTGTGCTGGCAACACTACAGTGAGCTCCCAGCCTTCAGCCTTGGACTGGGCTTGCATCCTGGCTCACTCTTGTTCTGTGCTTTCCATATTCCTGGGCTGAGGAGCTACTGGATACTGCAGCTCGCCAGCACAGATGCCAGTGCTGTCTTCCACCTTTGGCCTTGCACATGGCCACTGTGTGCTCTCCCACTCCTGATCCTGTAAGGCTACCTAATAAGCCCCCTTACAGAATTATATATTTTTATTGGTTCTGTTCCTTGGAGAACCCTAACTTATACAGTTTCCATTCTCTTAATGCTCAGTTCAAGGATTAAATTTTGACACAGTCTTGGGATATACAAACCATCTCCAAACCATAGCAAAGGGCACATCTTGGAATTAATTCCATCTTAATGCTGTTGTGCAGAAGCAATTAATGACTTGTTGAGTAGGCCCAGACAGCTGCCTTATTCAACGATGCCTACACAATATTTTCTTTGTGAATATCTTATAACTCCTATGGATTGGGAAATATGCTACATTAAGGGCAACAAAACACTAATGAAAATCTGAAAATGTTACTAATTTACAGTTTGCTTATGGACACAGGAGACAAAAATTCCTAATGGAATTAGAATGTTTGGAAAAATCCAGGAAATGTAGAAATATTTACTACAAATTTATGGATTAATATCCTAGAGCGAGCAGAGATCTACTTTTCTAAGCTCCAAAGACACATGAACACAC
>PVJX010024269.1:0-28282 GCA_004027295.1 Dolichotis patagonum | reverse complement strand
TATTCCGCTTCTAGGCATATTCTCAGAACTGAAAACATCATACCACAGTGATATATGTGTACCCATGTTTATAGCATCACAATTTGTAATAGCCAGATCTTGGAAACAACCTAAGTGCCCATCAACTGAGGAATGGATAAAAAAGTTGTGGCATTTTTATACAATGGAGTACTACTCAGCTATAAAGAATGATCACATCTAGATATGTATAAATAAATGGTCACGACTTGAGACCATTCTCTTAAGCGAAATAAACCAAGCTCACAAGGTTAAATACCATATAGTCTCCCTAGTATGAGATTTGATAAGAGTATATAAGACTTTATGGTAAGCATGAGTCCCCATCTCATAGCTTTGAAGTCTTTCAAAGTTGTCAATCATCAGTTGGAATGGTTTTATCCTGTTTTGTTTGACTATATAATATGTGATGATATGAACCACTGTTTTGAAGAAAACAAAACATTATGACAGCTATTGCTGGTTTAATATCATCCTTCTTAGAAGTCCTACCTTGCTTTTTTTGTTCTACTCACGTTGGTTCTATCTACCACATTGTGTCTTATTGGAATTTGAATATGTGTGATAGTTTAAACAAAAATTTTTTTTTATCGAAAATGAGATATTATAGTACCCATTGATCATTTTCTGTTATTCGGTTCAGAAAGCCCCGTAATTCTTTCACTCTATGCATGGCTTTATACTATTGTGTTATGTTTGATATTATTGTATTTGAAACTATGCTCAACTATAGCAGAGTAAGAGATATGTGTTAGCTACTGTTGATGTCCAGTTGTCTTAATGTAAAGTACTGTGTTGCCTCTGTTGTCCTGTTCTGATCTGCTCTGTACTGCCCCTTTTGTTTTATTCTCTTTCAAATAAATTAAAAAAAATAAAATGTATTTTAATAACAAAATTCTCTTGGTTACTTTTCTGTTGTTGCCGAGACAAAATAACCAACACCTGAAGTTAAAGGAGGAAAGTTTTATTTTACCACAGTTTGTAGAGGTTCCAGTCTATAGTTGACTAGTTGACCAGCTCCAAGGGAGGGAAGCAGGGCAACAAGGCATAGCAGAGGAGAAACAATTCATGGCGTGCCAAACAGAAGGTGGTCAGCAGCAGCAGCAGCAGCAGCAGCAGCCTTTCCAACTTTGTTTCATGTGCCCCAGAACTATGCTAATTCCAATCAGTGGACTAATTTAGTACTGCATACCTTTAATCTTAGTATCACAGACTGTAGATCCAGTCAGTTCTTAAAAGCCCCACCCATGAGTGTGCAAGGCTTTGTGGGGACATCTGTATACAAACCATAACACAAATAATAAGAGAATATCAAATTATTATACTGCGCATCATTATCTTCAAAGTAGTTACTCAATGCAAGACATAAACTTTATAAAAAGATTCTTATAAAAAAGAGCCAAACAGATAATAACACAAACTTTCTTTTCAATGAACTAGGATATTCTATTAGTATAAATGTGTCAGGGCCAAGAAAACTGAAGGAATGAATTCATGTGTGAGGTCCCCCCAAAAAACACACAGAGACAAATATCAGCAACACAGCAGTAGCAAGCAGCTGAACAGAGCAAAAGCACAAGAGCAACCTTCATCTTTATTGTATAATTTTCATATATGTTGTTATCTCATGTTTATATTCTAACATTTATATTCCTCATTGTCACATGCATAATTGTGCACTGCTAAGTTATGGTTACATAGCTGTATTCTGCTGTGTGCTTGTACTAGACAGTGAGGTCACATCCTCAAGTGTCCTTAGATGGTCCTGAACTTCGAAAAGTTTGTGTGGTTCCTCACATCCCATCCCCCTCAATTGTCGAGAGTATATGAATGTGACACTTTATATGTAGGAGGGCACAAGAGTCTCCCTGCACCATAGTAAGTAAATCAGGAGCCATGTGATTTTGTAAAACTATCTTTTTTATTTGAACAGTTTTATCTATGAACAACTTTCAAGGCCTGGGCCATATGTTGGTTAAGGGCTTTAATCTGGAGGGCTACATCTATGGTCTTTGTTCCTGCTGCTCTTTTTACCATCGTCTCATATACAGTAGTCAATTTTTCTGGTCAGATGTTATTCCTC
This sequence comes from Dolichotis patagonum, assembly GCA_004027295.1. NCBI lineage: Eukaryota > Metazoa > Chordata > Mammalia > Rodentia > Caviidae > Dolichotis > Dolichotis patagonum. The sequence continues at coordinate 26,181 of PVJX010024269.1, read as the reverse complement.
GCGATCAACCATTGTAATGCTTGGTTGTCTTGGTTTATGTCAGTGGCCCTCAAGCCTCATGCAATTATGCTTTTGTGATTGGCTCATTGTCTAGTGCTTGGATTGGTGGTGTGAGTGCAACACCCGCCTAGGGGTGGAGCCTGCATAATATGTAATGGCGGTTAGAAGGTTTATCTCTCTCTGTCTTGCGGGTTTCCACTTCGCCGTTTGCAGCCGCCGTGAACTGCGGCCCCGCCATGAACTGCGGCCCCACCATGCCGCCCTGCCTTGGAGCCAACTGAGTATGGACTGAAATCTCCAAAATTGTAAGTAACAAAACCTTTCCTTCCTTAATTTTTTGTGTTAAGTATTTTGTCCCAGCAACAAGGAAAAAGCAACTATGACACTGGTCAAGGCATTTCTCAGTGAAAAGAGGGGCTTATGTCTTGAACCATGACATTCTCTTTAGTCAGGTTTTGGTCATGCTTTCATATGTCTTTGTTGTAGATCAGCACCCCACAAGGGATAGTGCCCTAGTTGTCACTCTTGAGCTGCTCAAGCCAGCAGCCAGAGTGTCAACCCCCTAAAGATGGCCCAACTGTCTGTGTATCCATGTAGGGGGCCTTTTTTATGTATCACAAGTAGCCATATTGCCTGCAACTCTGTCCATTGGCTTAACCTGTGTGTTCTGGTTTCAAACCAGAGTATTTTTGTACTGTGCTGGACAGGGAGTATTGTTTATTTTGGGATAGGGTCACAGCTAAACCCCTCAGTATATCCAACATTAGCCGGAGGTCCCTCTCTTTTTTCATATAGAGACTAGGGTTTATGTCCTGTACACCATCTGTCTGGACAGGTTCTTGGGAAGTGTACATTCCAAGTCCCAAAACAATTGTCGGGCCGACTGCCAATGGGCTAGCTGAGAAAGAAGCCCACTGTTGGAGGTATGTTCCCCAGTGCATGAGAGTGGGGACCTGTGTCACCCCTCTTCAGGTGGGACATCCATATCCATACTCAGTCTTTTGTTTCATGATTTTTTATAGGTATGTAGGACAGCATTTACCACTGTTGTTTTTTAATTAAGGGTTATCAGTTCTTGGTTCTTCTTTATAACTGTGACCAAAACCCAGTAAGGTGCATTTGTTTTGTTTTGTTTTTGTCATAGGCCTCAGACAAATCTAGTATCTATATTTACTATTAGGGTAAATGGCAGGTCAAATTTAATGACTCAAAGAGCTTGTTTCTGTGTAACTGTCTTTTTTTTGAGTCTTGGAAAGCAGCTTCCACTGTATCCATTTGGTAAGTGGCTTTTATTGTATCTGTTTAGCACCATGCTGTCCCCTTTTTGGTCATCTGGTATAAAGGGCACAGCAGGATATCTAGGCATGGCATGTCTGTCAAAAACATAGCCAAGCCTGTGTATATCTGTAACTGGTGTATTGTCATGGGTCTGGGGTATGTTTGGATCTTATTAATAACTGCATTGGGAATTACTTTTGTCTTATCTGCCCAGATAGCATCTGAGAATTTGACAGACAAGCCAGACAAGACCCTAGACCTTGTTTTTGTTAAAGGCCTACCTCTATGTTAGCAAAGTTTTTTTTTTATTTAAGATTGTGTATGGCAGCTTTTAAATGTGTAAGGCAATTAGAGGTTAACATAAATCATTGATAAAAAAGAGTGACACAGAGTGTGACTTGTTCCAGGTGGCCAGGTCCTGGGCCACTAGACCATGACACAAAGTTGAGCTATGCAGATAATCTGTGGCAACATCTGCTAGGTCTATTGTTTTTGTCTTCTTGAGTGGGGCAAATTGGTCTTCACTGTCAGCATCAGGGTAAGACTATAGATTTTTGTTACAACCTGTCTGGTTTTTGTATGGGTCATACTGAAAGGTTTTGTATAGGGTGTATTTTTTTTGTACCAAGGATTGAACTCACGACCTCTTGCTTGCAAGGCAGGCACTTATGCTGCTGAGCTAACTCTTCAGCTCCAATTTCTATTTTTTTAAATTTAAAATAATCTTTTTTTTTATGACCTCTAGGCACTCAATGTTGTTTTATGCACACAACTTGCATGGTGTGCAGGAAAGTCAGCAGTATAAATGTGTTTAGACTGTGGCTTTTATTATGTCAATTTGTAAGCAAAATTTTTCCTGTGTAGTGTTGAACTGATCACCAGTTAGTGTGCCTATTCCTAGGATGTATTTGGCAACCAGGGCGTGGTAGATTGATAACTGGTGGTCAACTTGTAACACCAGGTCAACTGAATCAGCATGGTACTGAGAGAAGACGGCCCACTTGAGGATTTTGCCAACATAAAAAGGAGAACTGGAGAGGAAGCAGTAATGATGTTGGTTCTCCATGGTGGTGTTGGTTCTCCTGTTACCATTGGTTCTCCCAGAGGAGCTCGTTGAGCTTTCCTGATATGAATTTGGCTGTTCTCATTGTCAGAGGAGCTCAAGACCTTGTTGTTGCTGAGAAGGGCTGTGATACACTTTTGGTGTGCTCTAATCTTTACTGCTCCCTGGCTCCAGAGGGGAAGATGGTGTGCTGTTAAGTCTCCAAGAGAAGCTTGTCATGTTGGTGTCCAGACATGAACTTGGCTGTTCTCATTATTGAGGGAGCTCAGGATCTCACTGTCATTGAAGATGGCTTTGAGCATTGCTCCCTGGCTCCAGTGCAGAACCCTCAGCGTACTAGCACAGATTCTTTATCCCACTGGCACAGACTTTATAGCTTACATTGGTGACCTTTAGGCCTTCCCAATGTAGATCCATAAAATACACTTGCATGAGTCATTGTCATGGGCTCTAAGTCTTTAGCTGGACTCATGCAGAACATTGCTGTGGGATCCAGGCCTTCAGCTGGATTCCTGGGTCTGTTTGTAGAAAGATTTCCTGCACTTGTATTTAACTCTTTGAGTGACTATTAAAAATAATACTATAAGTTATGTGTCCTGTATTGTATTGTTCTCCTTGCAAACCCTGGCTGCAACACAAGGAAACAAACTTTATAAGGGCACTTGTCCCCATGCCTAGTATCTAATGTCATTTGGGTTTATAACTGGAGAGGAGCACAAGTCTAGAGTCTCTTTTCCAGGAGTTCAAACGACATGGAGTTCTTGTCTGAGCCCCCAGGGATTGGTTTAGCTCAGTAACATGGAGAGCAATGTCAATGTTTTGATCTTTTGTCCTGTATCTGTCTGTGTTTTTGGGTGGTGTGTGTACTCTCAGTGCCAGCTGCCAATTATTTGTGTCCTGGTACTACACCTCAAGTGCGCATATTGTATGAGCAGGACTGGTGTGTGTGTGTGTGTGTGTGTGTGTGTGTGCTAAACTGGCAGCCAGGAAGTTTGTCCAAATCTGGTGCACACTGTTTATGTGGGTTTGGCCCTGCTCGGCTGGGGACCACCTGACTTTTATTTGTTTTGCAGTTTTTGTAACTGTTTTTGTGCCAGGTGGAGAACAATTCTTTTCATCTTATCTTCCTGAGTCCTAGGTAGCAGACATGTAGTAATATTAGGGGTCTTTTAAAATGTTTACATTTTGGGAGGAGATGGAACTTTTTGTGTCCTATAATATGGCTTTCATGATAACAAGATGTTGTTTTAGGTTTATTTTTAGCTATTATATTAATGCAGTGAGCACATTCCCATCCTGGTTGTTGATATTTTTGTAGCTGGGCTGGCTGTGGCAGGGGTTGTTGGTTTTTTGGGGTGCTGGGCTGGTGCTTGCAGGAGGCATGGGTGGGATGTCTTGTGCTCATGCCAGTGGCTGCCACTTCTGGGTTCCAGTGCACCCCTGCCTGTGCCTTGTTGGAGGTCTCTGTTGGGACTCTTCCTGTCATTGCCGCCTGGATGGGGCAGGACTGTGACTTCCTGGAGGTTGCTTGAGCATGGGACTCCCCTGGGAGTCAGCCACAGCCCGCACACTTCTTGTGCTTTTGTTTCTTGGGTCATTTGGTCTTCTTCCTGGGCGTGGTCCTCAAGCCCTTTGCATAAAAATTGGCTTTCCAAGCTTCTCTGGAGGTGGCTACAGGTAGCCGAGGTGAGGCTGTGGGGGGCGTATAGGCACCTCCTCTTCAGGGCTCTTCCTTGTAGTCTACCACTATTTCCACAGAAGCCAAGAATGGGACCCTCACTATTTTCTGTTGACTGTGTTTATCCTGTGAACTACACCACTGTCAGGGCCTAGAAGGCTAAAGTAGTAAATTCATGTCATGTGTGAAGTCCCTAGAGAAAGAACACAGAGGCAGATATCAGCTATATGGTAGTAGCAGGCAGCCAAAGAGAGCAAGAGTGCAGGGGCCTTCCGTGTCTTTATTGTATAATTTTTATATATGTTATTATCTCATATTTATATTCTTATTTGGAGCCACTGAAGCTGAATACACATGCAAGGCTGTGGCATGGCCCTGGCATGGCTGAACTGAGAATGTGGGGATGCCTCAGGGGACAAGATAGGCCACAGCTGAGGACACCTGGAGACTTTCTCCTGGGTGTTCTCCTTAATTAGCATCATTTGTTGCTTGGAGGGGCCCTCCAAAGATCCTTCTCAGGTTTCCTGCATTTTTCACTCTAACCCCTTTCTTCTTTGAATAAATACGGGCTGCCCAGAGACATTGTCTCAGCAACCAGAGTTAAAAACTCTGCAGAAAGTTTTGGTCCTCCTGGAGCTCTATAGATCATACCACATATCTCATTCATTTGGGCCTTCGCTGTGCACTTGTTTGAGAGATTGGGGATCTTAATATTCTTATATGCTGCAATCATTGGCACATGCATAGTTGTCCACTGCTAACTTATGGTTACATAACTATATCCCAGTGTGCACTTGTGCCAGACAGTGAAGTCATGGCTTTAGGTGTCCTTAGATGCCCCTGAACTTTGAAGCAGTCATGGGTTTCCTCACAAAATGAAACAGATTAGAATATATTGAAATAATTTTTAAAAGAATGAAATATGTAATTTGGGGGAATATTTGAATTCCTTCCTACCTATTATCTCTTCTGTTTTGTTCTTTATTTGTATTTATGTATATATATTTTTCTCACGTAAGAGAAACAATGTGATAATTTTGTGTATCTGACTCATTTCACTTAACACTGTGTTCTCAAGATGCATCCATTTACCTACAAATGCCTCAAGTTTATCTTTCTTTATAGAAGTGTAGCACTCCAATGTGTATAAATACTAAATTTTCCTCATCTATTCATCTGTTGATGGACATACACACTACTTCCAAAATCTAGCTATTATAATTTGTGCTACTATAAACATAGAAATTGAACAGCTAGAAATAGGGAAATTGAGGGAGCCACCCCCTTCTTTTTATTTCACTATAAACACAACACTATGCTAATGGTAATCCGTGTTTAAGCTTAGGAGGTCACAATGCCTGAGGTAGCAGATCATGGACATCATTGAGAGATGAGCTGGAGGCTTCTGGAGTCAGAAGTGTCTGAACAGAATGGGACGCACCTGGAGTCAGAAGTGTCTGACTATTTAAGTGGTGGAAGCCTGAGTTAATGAGAGTTTCTCATCCTCTTCCTTTTCCTCTTTATTCTTTTGCCTGTTCCTGCTGCTAGTGTCTCATGATCTTCAGTAAACATAGCTCCTTACTGCTTACTGTGAGATGTACACTTTGCATTCTTTCTTATCCTGAACAAGACCCTGGACTGTTTTTGGCCCATTCAACTGTAACAGATTTTAATTGTTTTGGGAAGGTAGGAAGCGAAGAGCTGTGTCAAATGGAATTTCTACTTTTAGTTTTTTGAGGAATCTCCACGCTGATTTCCAGAGTTGTACTAGTTTACATTCCCATCAACAATGTAGTAGATTCTCAGTCTTTTAAAAATTTTGATACAAGCTCTTCCTAAAGGCAATCCTCAAACTTCTGATCTTCCTGCCTCACTCTCCTAAGTAGCTGAAATTGCAGGCATGCACCATGGCACCTACTTCCGACTTTACACCTTTTAATCATAATCCTTCTCTGACAATTCTTTCCAGACAGAAAGATCATAGTGGTTTCCATCTTAGATCAAACATGTTACATTATATATTTTTCTGCTATCACCACATGATTTTGTAAAAGGACAGACTTGATATTTGTAGTTTGATTTTTCAAAAGCCCTTACTTTAGGCTCCTGAAGCAGAGAGTATTTCTCATTTAACTTTATCTTGAGCATTCAGCACAGCACTCACTACAGAGTTGGTAGTTAATACATGTTTCTCACACAAATGAGTTTTGGAGACAGTGTAAAGGTAAAGATGTGAAATGAATTAAAATGCTTAATAAAACACTGCAGTAGTACATTCATGTAACTGAAATTGTGTTTTTGTTCTGCTGAACTATGACTTTTATCAAGTGAAAACCAGAGGATTAAAAGCACAAACAAGGGTTTTAAATCCATCTCTATTTTTAGATCCTAGCCATTGTACAATATCAGCTTATCTATTAAACCATAATCATTAAAATCAGTTGTCAACATTTTTTATCTCTAAAAACAAGTATAATTATGCCTGCAGTAAACTTTTCTTACCTTACATATGTTCCTGTTTTTCAACAGAGTTAAAAAGACCTTTTTTCCTCTGGCACTTACAGCACAAGAGAGACAAAGACAAATTGGATCCTTTTACAAGCCTGCAGACGGTCCTGTTCCAGGCAGCAGCAGGAAACATCAGGTAACTGAATTCATTTCTTCCATGCACCAGCTGGCATCACATTCCAGATCTTGGAATTCCCTGGGTTCATTTATCTTCACAATTTCTTACTTGACAATGACAAGAGGAGTACCAAGCTGATTCTGCATAATGCCACTCTTGATGCATTGTTTCATGAATTATACCTAAAAAGAGCTTATATAGTATTTGACAAAAAGACAGTTCCCCACTTGTTTGTGAAGATAGTTAATCACAAGAGTTTAGAATATGGCAAACTATGTCCTTTTGTGAGTTAAATGTGGTGTGGTCAAGTTACATAGAACTAGAATCAGCTAGAATTCCAGACAAAGAGAACAGTTATTGATTAAAAGTGGGAGAATGCTAAATTTATTTGTCTTTTTTCAGTATCACATTAAGCAGCAGTAGCAAAATTGCATTGTTTGATAAACTTGTTTTGAGTATTTTCTTTATTGTAAATCTGTATTTTGGATTTAAATTTACTTTTGGTAGTTGTAATGAAATTCATGATTGTAACTGTAGCACTGGCAGTTTTTCTTCTGAAATTTAAATGTATACTATTAAAAGAAATCACAATCAGTGGATCAGGATTATGCTAGTGTGTCAATATTTTAATTATCACTCATTTTAATTTAAAGTCATTTGTCACTTGCTGGATATCTGTATATTGACAATCCCTACCTGGGAATAAGGCAATTAGCATTTGGGTGGCATTTGGGCAAGGAGTTAAGAAGGTTTTGACCAAGGTGTAAGACCTCTCTCTGGCCTAATGTGTGATACCCTGTGGTGGAAAGTGGCTTTATGGGTCCTTTATGAGGCGTGAACAGAGGGAAAGAAGAGAATAAAAGAACAGAAGTAAAGTGAAGTGAAAGGTCAGAGTGGAGAAAGAGATAGAGCTCTTTTTCTGGGAATTCCTACCCATTGTTTTTCAGGTTGTGATGAACTAATGTTGATTGGGTTTCAGAGACTTTGAAGCTGTCACTATTTTTCTATTTCTAATATGGTGTGTTCCATTTCTATTATTTTGTTTCAAGAAAACAATCATATAAGAACATCCCTTTAAGAATCTACAGGAGTAAGCATTCAGAAATTTAATCAGCTATTTGAAATTACATTTTCATATTCACATTGCCATTTGCTGTTCATTCTAGAATAGAAGAATTGATGTTGCAACAAATAATCAATGTTGTTTCTCTCTCTCTTCTTTACTTTACTATACTTACTGTATATTCTCCTGAGATACCAAGCCCACCACAAATCAATTTAGGAGTTACTAGGTAATAGTGTTTAATTCTTCACTGTGGTTCCCAAAGTGCTCACCAGTTTTGGCAGCAAAAAGTAAAAACATTCCTTGGGTGGTAACAGAGACAATTACGATGGTTTTAATATGGTTCCACCCCATCAAAAGTCATGGTGAGCCTTAATTCCTACAATGAGGAGTGATGGATTATGGGGGAAGAGGCCTTATGAATGGACTAATGCCTTACCTGTGGGAATGGGTTAGCTATTATGGGCCCTCAGCACTCCTTTCTCTTTTTCAGTGTGACTGCTTGCCCTTCCACATTCTTCACTGAGTTGAGGCAGTCCTCATCAGATGCTGAGCACATGCCTGTGCCGTGCTCTTGGACTTCCCAATCTTTAGAACTGAGTCAAAATAAACCTTGTTTTAGTTACTTGTCTCCTTGCTGAGTCAAAATACCTAACACACAAAGTTAAAGGGAAAAAGTTTATTTGGCTCACAGCTTGTAGAGGTGTCAGTCTATAATCATGTGGCTACATAGTCAGCATGGGGTGGCAGATAGGCCTCACAGAGTAGAGACATTCATGGTGTTCAGAAGGTAGCAGAGAAATGGTAGAGGTGGGAGACAAGACTCTTGCTGTCCCTTATATTGTATGCAGGGTACCTGCCCTAGGGTGAGTATAGCATTCACACCCTTAAACCTAGTCAGAACCATGCCAAACCAATCAGTGGATTGACTCACTAACCACATACCCTTAATCCCTAGAATCACATTCTAGAATTCCACATTCTAGATTCAGCAACGTTTGAAAAAGCCCCATGACTGTATGAGGCTTTAGGGGGCTAGGGGCAGAATGTTACAGTTTGTATCTAGATGTCCCCCAAAACCTCATACAGTCATGGGGATTTTTCAGACGTGGCTGAATCTAGAATGTGGGATTCTAGAATGTGATGCTGGGATTAGTGTGTATGGTTAGTGAGTCAATCCACTGATAGGTTTGGCATGGTTCTGGCTAGGTTTAAGGGTGTGAGTGTTACACCCACCCTAGGACAGGTAGCCTTCATACAACATAAGGTACAGAAAGAGTATTGTCTCCCCCAACCCCTTATTGCTTTGATACCTCCTGAACAGCATGAATATTTTTCTTCTGCAAAGCCACCCTGCCTTGAAACCAGCAGAATATGGACCAAAACCTCTACAAACTGTGAGATAAATACATCTTTCCTCCCTTAACTTTGGATATTGGGTATTTTGTCTCAGCAATGAGAGAAAAGTAACTAAGACGAATCTCTTCTCTTATAAATTATGCCACCTCAGGCATTCTATTATGGCAACAGAAAACAGGTTAAGTCAATTGACAGGATTTCTCAAAATAATGGTTATGATAGTAGTCCATAGTTCATAGATTGTTAGTATGATGTGTAATGGCAAAATTGTGGCTCAGTTTTACCTCATTCATTGTAGTAAATAACTCATCACAGAAATATCACGTCAATTCACTGTGTACCCAGCAGAGAACCTGATAGGTGCAATGTGTGGTGACCTCTCCATTTTAGTGGCTGAGTCCTGTAGATGCTAAGATTTAGGAAATTGCTCAGGTTTCTCTCTCATTGTAGAGAACATTTCTCTTTATTGACCCAATATAGGTGTCAATCCGTTCATTTCAGTGGGCTCTCCATTCTCCTCAACTAAAGGAGCCTTGACATTCATGATTAATCACTGTATCACCCAAGCATCTTCAATAGGCTATGAATATTGCAATAAGGAAAAACAAACCTATGTTAGGAGTGAATAAAGGGGACAGTACAATAGTTTCATTCATTCACTAAGTAGCTCAACATTGCATGCTGTCTTGGTCTAGTTCAAATTTTTACTTCAGAACAACTATGGACTATTATGTCATAGACATTTGGTGACTCTTAGAGTTGAAACTGTCAATATAAAATCTGAGAATGTCACTAGTTTACTGGAATTTTTATATTTTAAGCACCTGAAAGAAGAAAGAACATTTCTTTCTCTAGTGATATAATCATTGCAGAAGCCAGGATGTCATGTGACTCAAACACAGAAACTAAATGTTTATCACCTTTTGTTCAGGTCATTTATTTTTCTTCTTCATTTTATATTTTCCTGGATATCTCAACATACTTTGTCCTTTAGTATTCTTAAGTGTCAGTGGTTCTGATTTCAGAATCAGATGAATCTTGTTTGGTCTTTTGGCCCTGCAAGTTGTTGGACCTTTCTAAGCCTCTTTAGTTATATCATCGCATAATATCTCCCTCACAAGGATGATATGAAAATTTAAGGTATAAGCAAAATAATGTGAAACATAGACCATAGTACATATTAGGTGTTCAACAAGTACTGATTAATTTCTCCCTGCTGTTGATTTTGATAAGCAAGATTAATTTCTAAATATCTTGGATGTCTTTGAGAAATTTTTAGATTTCTAAGTATAAATACCTCTTTCAAAAGTTCTAGCATTCTTTTAAACTGGGGACTATGCTATTTGTATGTGTCCATAGTGAAAGTGTGAATGTGTGCATATGTGTGAACGAGAAATACAGGTGTAATAATAAATAGGGGCAAATCGTACTTATTTGTGATCTATGAGTTGGTGTCAAATCAGTAACTGTTGACCTAATTCTAGATGTCTACCAAAGTGGATGAATTGGGATCAACATTTGGATAAAACAGGCAAGAAATCACTGGGCAAGAAATAATTCTGTAATCTTTCCTAGTCAAACTGTCAGGTAGCATCATATTCATAAAACATTCCTTCATACCAGAAAAAAAGTTTAAAGTAAGAGTAAAGGAGGTATATTTCCCATAAATTTTGTGTAAATAGCAACAATGGAGAACAGAAAACTGTTATTGTAGCTCCAGTGTTCTATCTATTGTGAAAATGGAACCCAGAGAAGAAAACACATTTATGTCAATCACCAGGAATAGAGTATTGAGGCTGAATTATCCAGATAATTGTCCTAATTTTTCTTCTGGGCCTGTGATTTTTTTCCTTTTCTACTGCCTTACATATTTGATCTTTTTTTTCTTTGCTATCATTTTGCACCCCCTGACATCCTCTGTGTCAGGTGGCCATGTTACTGACTTTATTTATTTATTTATTTATTTATTTTGGTACTGGGGATCAAACTCACAACCTTGCACTTACCAGGCAAGTGCCTGAGCCACTGAGCTAAATCCCCAGCCCCTGACTTCATTTTTGTTGAGGTCACTTCTGTAGGAGCATCTCTTCAGCTTCTGACTGCCTTTAGTAGCAAGGAATTTAAGTAAAAATGTATGGAAGATGCTATTGAGATGGGGGAAGCGTTTGCTGGCAGAGAAGTGAATCATAATGTGAAAGCTGTATAACTTAATCCCCCAAACACCCACTCCAATTTTGGCTCTTTGACAATGCTGTCTCTTTGAGAAAGAAGAACAGTTTGATCTGAATTCTTATTAGGTTCTCAGCCACCAAATTAGAATCTAATAAGCTCATTTGGAAGGGTTTTGAATTAGCTTAAAACAGACCCACGCTGAGCTCATAGAGGAGACCCTCCTACTCTTTCCAGGCAACCTGTAGTTTGTAGACCTAGTTTTCAAGTCTCTTCTTTGTGTCTTTTGCATTTTATAGTTGGGATTTTTTTCTGCCAAACTGACTCTCTCTTGGTATATCTTACATGTTAGGGCAGCCTGTAAGTCACCATTGGTAATTCCTTAGGAAAACCATAGATTTAGACAAGAAAAAGAGGACATCTTTCTTCGACATGAGAAAAACTTACTTTCTGGAACCTTCCAGTTTGGCAGTGTCTAGTAATGCTATCTTTGAGTTATGGGTATTTTTAGACATTAAATACTTCCTAAATACTGAAATATATCATTATATATCATTTCTTGTAGATATAAACCAATATAAAATTATTTTAAGGAAATGGGAGTCTAGAAGTCTTGCATGGATACGAGGGGAAGAGTAATGTTGTGGTCAGCTTATATCTCTGAGAAAATGAAGGAAGTAAAAGAGGGAGGGGAACAGGAGTGGATTTTTAAGCAAAGAAGATAACTTAGCTTTGTTGGATCTACTTTAGCTAGCCCAGTCAGCATGTCTCTATGCATACTATTTTGTACTATGCAAATTTACTTGTAAGATAAATTTCCAGGAGTGGCGCTGCATTGGTCAAAGGCTATGTACATTTTTAAGTTTTAATTTTCATAGTGATTGCTAAATTGCTCACTGTAAAGTTGTATTGGTTTGTACTTTCATGAGAAATGTACTTGTAAAATTTAAAGACTTTTATTTATTATCTTTTGGCATCCTATGTTATAGGCAAGGAGCCTGATGTCAGTCCTATTCTTATTTCTTGGTAACTGGTTTTACAGCTCAGGAAACTTTTATGGTTGTTCAGAAATTTTAGCAGTATTTGTCTATGTTTATGACCTTTGATTATTAGTGCTAGACATGTTGTATTTTATAACCCAGAGTCATCTTTCCTTAGCCCAGTAAACATTTATTTTTCTTTTATTTCTTTAATAATGCTCTCAATTCCATTGTCTCTTTTTTCTCCTTCTGAAGCCCCAATGAGTCTAATACAGAAATCACTGAATCTGCCCTGTACCCCTTTTAGTTTTTGTCTCATACTCTTTATCCTTATGTATTGTGCTCCTGGAAATTTCCTTGATTTGATTTTCTTTCTTTTATTTATGACCTCAGCCCATCAATTGAACATTTAAAAATGGCCATGATACTTTCTGTTTTAAATCCTCTATTGCTCGTTTGTCACAGAAAGTATTTATTTAAAAGGTTTATTTTCTATACTATGTGATACTATTTCTTGGGAAGTTAATTTTTGTTTGTGCTGAGCTTAGTGATTTTCTTTCATTCTGCTGAATGAAAGAAATACTTCCACAAATATTTCAGAGTTCTTCATTGTCTGTTCAGATTTATAGTTTCTGGGCTAGACTGATCAGAATTACTTGAAGCATAGTTCCTGTATCCACAGAGAGAATACCTGTTTCTTTGCAATGAGTAAATATATTGATGATGGGAATCTTGATTCCAGCACTCATATGGGAGACCTGGAGGTTGTATGGCTGAGTGCCTTTTCATTTAGAGTATGTGAGCAACTTGTTTCCTGGCTTTGTGGCCTTCCCTTCCCTCCAGATGGCCTTCCATGACCCCAGGCACTTTCCCTACCCCCAGAGACACTCTGAGGTTATTTGTAAGAAATTCAAATGTTGTGTGAAGTGTTGTTTCAAATGCTTTAATCTGTGTAGCAAATTCCACAGCCATGGTTCAGTGGTTAGGGGATCAGGGTACCTCTTTTCATTCCTTTAATTAATCACCTGACTAACCACTTACTGTCTGCTTTCTTTCTCAGCTTCCATGGTTTCTAGTGTTGGATTGTTCCAGGCTTCCATTAGGAAAATTTACTTTTTTCCCCTTTTGTCTTGACAAACTTTATGATTTCTTCAATGGTGTTGTGTTTTTCTGTTATTTTGAGTTACATTATGTCTTACAGGATTTCTTCACTGTTCTGGTCATCTGATAAATACCTTCTCAGCTTTTTAGTACTAATACAGACTTATATGCATTGTTGTATTTTATTCTGGATTTTAAATAGTATAGTAATTGAAGACAGAGGTATCTGTGTGAGTTCTCTATTGCTAGTGAAATAATTTTGCATTTTAAAGCTCATAGCTACTTTCAGAGAAATCTAATATGTAGAAGGCCCGTCTGTGTCTGTAAATTACCATTAAGGCAATTAAAATTCTTCTTTAAATTACCCCTGAAAATAAATTGAAATTAATTGTGGAATCAATAATTATACATAGGAGCAGCAGTGTCTGAATTTTGCCCACCTCTGTTTGTTTCACTTTTATAGTCTAATTACCATCATTTAGAGTCTCATTTCTTATTTGAGATGTCAAAATTGGGTGAATAATGTCTTCTGTAGTTTCAAACCATGATTTATGGTTATCACTTGTGACTCATTATTTAAATATCTTCTTTGGTTCGTATTGTCTTGTGATAATATATTGGTGTAAGATTGGATTGTGGTTTTATTACAAAAAGTCCTATGCTTTTTGGAGGAATTGCCCCACTTTTTTTGTAAAGCCAACAAAACCTTTCAAACCTATGGGAGACGCTAAAATTATGATTGATTGTCATGCTTTAAAAGTCTCCAATCTTTTTTCTCATTTCGAACTGGAAAAACATATTGACTTTTTTCAGTTGAGATGCAGGAACATCCATATTTATTTAGCTGGAGAGGGAAGATTATGAATTTGAAATTTCAAAGCTATTTGTTAGTCAAGGGATAATGGAATTTTAGAGCCAAAAGGTCTCTTCAGATAGCTTTGTGTGATGTTTGAAGAGCAAAGAACTAAGTCAGAAAGCCTAAAGTCAGGTTCTTGCTTTCTACTTTCTAGTTTTGTGACCCAACTCAAATTATATAAATTCTATAAACTGCATTTGCTCATCTGTGAAAGGAAGATAATCTCTGCCCTGTTAATTTTATTTCTTTACTGTAAGGATCAAAAAGAAACGTACAGAAAATCTACTGGGAACTGTGAGCTGCTGTTCAAATGTACTAATGGCTTTTTTAAGAAGTAAAAAATAAAACAAACTCCTCTTTATTGGGCTATTTGCATAATTCACCAGTTAATTAAGAGCAGAGTCAAATGTAAGTCAGTTTGATGATTTTTCCATTGGAATATAGCTTTTAAAATTTGCTTATGTGTTCCTACGTATACCCAGAGAACTTACGTGAACTCTAAAGTTATCCCATCTTATTAAAAACATAAACTTCTGCATTTTAGTGATAGCTTTTCATGGTTGAGAGGAAATAATTAGTTTATTTTGATTTATCCTGTTTTGTCTGTAGTTCTGGGATAAACACCTAAAGCTGATTTATTCATTGTACTATGTTTATTCATTGTACTATGATAAAAATCTCCCTGATTTATACTTAGAGTGGTTTTTTCTGCCTTAGATCTCCCTCTTATCATAACTTTACAACATGCCTTTTTTGTAGGCCCTTATTAATTGGAGCCAAGAACTGTAGAAATGGCTGGTTTCTTATTTAATAAAATATTCAGAATTCCCCACCCACATTCTTCTTTGCCAAATGACTGTGAAATCTTGATTGTTTTGTTTCCTTTTATAGCTGCTTCTACAAAGTATCAAACAGCTGGAGGATGACTTTCTGCCTTAGTCTAAGGTCGGCTGGAACAAAGTGGTCTCAATTTTCTTCCAGAGTTCTCAAGATAATTAAAAGGAAGCTGAGTACCCATGTATAATAGAATCATTTAGCTTTATTAAGTAAAAGAGTCTATGATAAGGAAATTGAATACTCAGATTTAACATACAATAAATCAAAACTTACAATATTTTTTGAGTGTGGGGGAAATAGGCAATATGTCATTTCAAATGGGAAAAAAAGATTCATGCTAAGCTGGAGAGAACAAGGGAAGAACAAAATATGAAAACCTTATAGTCACTTCATGTAATACTTTTAAGATCACAAATGATGTAAATGAGAAAATACAGAAACATAGTAAAAATGCTTCACAATTTATTTAAGGAGTCATAACTTTTTTTGCTAAGACATGTATTTTTACATATACTTTCCTATGGATCCATTTTTCTCAACAAGGAGATGATTTATTGTGCACACTATTGGATATCTACTTGCAATCAGAAAGACTGAGTTTTCAAAATAAATTTTCAGTTTTAGAATAGTTGTAGATATAGAGGAATGTTGCAAAGATAGTAGAGATAACTCATACCCAGTTTTCCCTATTGTTAATATCTCACATATGATACATTTTTCGTGATTGATGAACTAGTACTGATGTATTAGAATTGACTAAAGCCCTTATCTTATTCAGATTGCCTTAGGTATTTTCCTATTAATCCTAGGTCATTTTTCTGTTCCAGGATTCTGTTTAGAATACCACATTATATTTCATCACTATGTCTTCTTTAATCTCCTCTAGAATGTGACAGTTTTCAGGTTTTCTTTGTTTTCAGTGATCTTGAGAGCTTTGAGGGATAATGGTTAGGTAATTAGTATTCGTCTGAAAGGTAGACTGTGGTTGCAGGTTCTTGGAACCTATCAAAGTTAAGAGCCATTTTCATCACATCGTTTTAAGAGCACATACAGTCATTCTGATTTATCACCGTTGGCATTAACCTTGATCATCTGGTTGAAATAGTGCTTGTTCCTTTTCTCCATTGGTGAGTGACTCCTCCCTCCTCTTCTCTCTGTACTCATTGGAAATCACTGTCTGAAACCCATATTTATGGCTTGAGGAGAAAAGATCTAATTTTAACTAATAAGAATAATTATTGTTGACAAACATTCTAATCTTTAAGTAATCAATATAATTTCATTATCAGATTCATCTGACTGGTAAATTTAGAGATATTTGTGTTGTAGATAACATCTTGGCAGGCAAATTGGTTATATTTCTTCCTGTAGAATTGTCTTTTTAGGCAGCTTTCTTTGTCCATAGGAGATGACTATAATTATAGGTTCCAAAACTCAATCTACCACTGCTACTACTTTTCTAACATATTACAGTTTCTATGTGCACTTGAGTGGGGTTACAAGAGGAGTTTTCCACAAATGTCTTAAATTTGTCCTTTATAGCTGAGTAGTAGTCCATTATCTATTGATACATACAATGCTTAGTGAAACACACTGAATACACAGATTTAAATAGCCACATTGTATCTCTCATTTGAGTAAGACAAAGTACAAACAGAGAGATAAGTAGAATAAGAGACAAGGTAATGGATCTCTTGCAAATAGGAAGGAGTCCAAGAGACCAAGCGTTAGGGGTGAGGGGGAGCACAAGGGGAAATAAGTCTTTTTTTTGTTTTTAAAATTTTATTTAAAGAGAAAAACAAAACAAAACAGAAAAAAGGGTAGCAACAATACAAAATTCCAAGGAAAAAAAGAAAAGAACAAAAACCACTAAGAAATCATTACTTGATAGCTTACATACTGTCATCTTGGAAATAGTTGTTCAAGTTACAAAGTTAAAACATACAAAGTACACATTCAAGCAATGAGACTGTTAATAGTTCTGCTCCATTACATAACAAAAACAGTAATATGGTAATTCACCTTACACACTTAAACATATATGCAATTATATCTTTTAGAGCACTTTCTTTTCCTCTCTGTTTTACAGTAGCAATTACACATTTTGGGTTTCATTACTCATACATTTCTTTTTCTATTACTATTTCTATTACATTCTATTACTTTTTACACTAGAGACACAATGTGATATTTATCAATATGATTCTTATTTATTTCACTAATGAGGATAGTCTCAAGTTGTCTCCATTTACCTATGAAGGCCTCAAGATCATCCTTCTTCATTGCTGAGTAATACCCCATTGTATAAAAATACCACATCTTTTTCATCCACTCTGCAGTTGATGGGCATCTTGGTTGTTTCCAAGATTTAGCTATTACAAATTGTGCTGCTATGAACATGGGTGAACATATATCACTGTGATATGAACTTTTCAGTTTCTCTGGGAAAATACCCAGGAGGGGAATAGCTGGGTTGAATGGAGCTTCCAGTCTTAGTCTTCTGAGAATTCTCCATGCTGATTTCCATAGTGGTTGCACCAGTCTACACTCCCATCAACAGTGGAGCAGTGTTCCTTTTTAGGGGAAATAAGTAGAATAAAGATCTGCCATGTTCCTAGGTTATTAGGAACCTACTAGGTAACTTCAGTGATTGTAAACTTCATATGCCATAAAGATGAACTAAGATGTGTATCATTCATATTTTACAGAAGAGGAAATGGAGAATCAGGTTAATTATCTTCCTAATGTTCACCCAATTATGAAATGTTGGACTGGGGCCCCAAACACGTGTCTCTTACAGGTGATACCTTTTCATTCTTCTAAACTTAATGAAGAGAACAAAACAAAACAAAACACAACACAACACAGATAAGCATCTACGGGCCTTATCTCTGGAATGCAGCGTATAACTTCATTCACACTGAGCCTCCTCAAATATGGGCAGTTAGTACTGTTCTCATATGGTTCTCTTAAGTACTAAACAAAACCATGGGTATAAAGCAGTTAGTAGAATGCCATATTCATGGTAGCAACTAAATAAATATGTTACCTCTATCAAAGCCACTGACTCACATGAAACTATTCTAGTTCACTTAATTGTGTAACTAATAGTACCTGAGCTAATACAATATTCTATTTTTAAAGGAATAAATTAGGAATGAATGAAGAAAAAATTGCTAACTGTACTCATTGGGACTTCAGTTTGTATCAATTTAAAATTCTCTTTTTACAAATTCTCTATTATTCCACACATTTTTTGAAAAATTAAAGTTAAAAAAGCTCATATGGGAATTTTGAAACAATATGCAATTTAAAATATCAGTGTCATTTTATCTTTAGATACAATAATTCCAGTGCATGAGTAATACAAGTTGAGTTTGTGTTCTTAGGATGCATGAGGTAATGAACTGAGCAGAATGTATCGGGTTATGGAATTTTTGACCTGCTACCAGTTCTTAAAGTTGTGCAGTCAAATCCTTATCTGCCTGCCCTGTGGTTTTGTGTAAAAATTTGCCTGTGGGTTTCTTAACTTTTTAAAAATCACATCCTGAACTGCAGACTATTAAATTCATTACTTAATAAGCATTTCCCTATTAATTATCTCATTTGAGCTGAAAAACAAGCCCTATTTCCGTCTGTTGATTTGTGCTTTGTCCCATGTTTTTATTTTTATTATATTGATTGTACAAATTAACTGATATATTTTATCTAGTTATTTATGCTGTAGCTTGACTTTTCTGTATGTTTCTAAAATCTGTTTCACTTCACAATGTGGGAATTTTGCTCTCACTGATCTTTGACATCAGTTTTGACCGGAGTTTAGAAGCTGAAGCTGGAATGGGGATGCAACAGATGTCTTTTATTGCCGCTGAATCAGGTCTGCCCAGTGTGGGATAAATGGTTCTTTAACAAAATGTTTAAATGGAAGCACATGTATAGTATATAAGACCTTATAATTATTCATTCTCAGGTCAAGTATAATTTTTAAAAGGTCTGTATCCCCAGATTCTCTGCATGTCTACCCTGTTCTGTTGGTGTAAGCAGTTCATAATTGGCTAATAGTTCTCTATTTACCTTTTCCATTTGTAAAGCAGACAACTTCATTCATTGTTCCGTCTTGATTGGAGGAACTGGCTTCTTGCAATACTAAAAATTCCCCAAGATTAAAACGCTGTCTTCTTTTTGCTTAAGTTCTTATCTGAAAACATGTTCTTGAAGTTTTGATAACTTGGGAAAAAGTACCAGTACAGTAGGAAGAGCACATGGCCTTTAGAGCCAGATAACACGTTTTGAATTCCTTAGAAGGTTATTCAAATTCTTTGTGCCTACTTCCACTTGTGTAAAAGCCATATATCTTAACACATATTTGGCAAGGCCATGGTAAGGGTTAAATGACATAACATGTGTACAAAGCCTAGGTTGACATCGGGGATATATTAGGTACTCAAAAATTTTAGTTTCCTTTTCTGGTTAGTCATATATATTAAATGTCATTAGTTCTATGTAAACTGCATCAAAGAAGAATGTCTTACATAAGTTTCAACCTGAAGGAAATGAGAGAACACAAATAAGTGCTCTTATAAAAGTCAAAACATCCTACTTTTAACCATCATTCAGAAATGACAAATGCTGTTAAATGATAAACTGATAGGTACATTTACTTCACAGAAATTATACTATCTAGAGGGATTCTAATAGCCTGAAGTACAGTGGACATTCTATGACTAATATTTAAAATAATAGACAACAAAATTAATAGCTGGCATTTTAAGTGTTGCAACTTGTCACCAAAATACCGTAACTCCCCAAACCATTAGCTGCCACATCAAGTGGTAGACAGTACTGTTCTATACCCAATATCACTGAAATGGTCTGTAATACCCACAGACAATTCTCTGGCCTATTTTTGGTGCTCCATTTAACTTTTTGCCAAATCTGAATTACCGGGGTTTAAACTATTCAAATGCTACCTCATGCTAGCTTTTAGATTGATCCTAATTGCATTAATTGATAGTAATTTCCACATCCAAAATTTTGGGGGAGTAATTTAGTCTTGGTAAAACTTCTGAAGCCACCAAGGTGCCACCACCTGAAGACTTAGTGCACTATATGACATAAACATGCATGCTAATCTTCGATTTTGAAGAAGAGATTTATTTACCTACGGTATCTTTTGTGACAACAGTTCTCTGAAACAGTTGGCAAATAATATTCCTATGATTAAGTGTAGGATGTGAAAAAATAGCAGAAAAGCTCCTGTTGAGTATAGTTTCCCTAGATGTCTTGTAGAATGTACACACCTTTCTCACTTCTCCAGTGCTTTCATTCATTGCTACCAAAGCAACAATCTGGGGGGCTTCTATGGGCTACGCACACCGCTAGGCATTGTGTGTGTCTATAGGAAAAGGATACATCAGACAGGAAAGATACTAAATTTTGCTTTTGTATCACTTTAAATTTTAATTTGGGACATAGCGTTTTTTCCTCCAAATAATAGTACAACAGCAAAGAATACTAGCAAAACGAATATACAGTTTTTCTTGTAAGTGGTAGGCAAGTATGTAAGGTGATACAAACTGTAGACCAATTTGGCAATATATATTATGTAAACAATTTTAAATGATACATGACTTTTGACCTACCATTTCCATGGCTAAGAATTTGTTCAATAGATATATTTGATATATTACACTGTCATTTATGTGAGAGTGTTCTTTGCAGTATTGTTTATTAAAAACATAAAGAAACTCACTATTCATCAATAGGGGACTAGTTGAGCAAATCATAGCGCCGCTAGGGTATGGCATGGTGTACATGATTAAAAGAACAAGACAGCACTAATCATTTCTAAATTATTTCTAATACAATACAATACAATATAATACAATGTGTTATAGAAATAGTTGTTATGCTATATTATTTAAGGAGTAATGCCAAGGAAAATGTCTGTTCATGTTTAGTATAGACACGAACATTGTAGACCTAACTACAGTGTGTATCAGCAGCAATGCAACATTATTTTCTGAATATTTTCTATCTTTAGTTGTTTGAATCCAGAAATACTGAACCTTCATATATGAAAGACTGTAATATATATATATATGTGTGTGTGTGTGTGTGTGTGTGTGTGTATGCAAATCATCAGACTTCATACATAAAGTTTATGCCAAGATAAATTCTACCTCTAAGTTTTGGCAATATTATCTCAATAAAGCAGAAATAAAGGTGAAGGTGAAATCTTACATCTTTATTTTAGACACTTTAATGTTAAATTGCTTTCATGACTACTTTTTATGATGCTAAAAATATCAAAACAAGAAAATATATTATCTTTCACATTTATTGAGGCATAATTGACAAGTAAAGTGAACATGTCCTAAGATACAAGGTAATGAGATGTTGAGAAGCAGATAGCACTGACAAATGTGAATGATGCTAGTACTGAAATCTTCAGAGTGCTTGGTGTGCCCAAAACTGAATACATGGGATATATTATCTAACATAACTATTCCTTATATCTGTAAATACTGATTGAAAATAAAGAACCAAGATATCACAAGGTTAAGTAATTCACCCAATATCACACAGTTAACTAAATAAACAGTGGTACCTCAGCCTGGACTCCAAAGACTCTGCTTCTTTAAATACTGACCTATGCTTGCATTTTTGTCTTACACCACGTTGTCTATGGTCCTGGCTGTTTAGCCAATTAATGCTCCTGGACTGTGGTAACCATAATCATACACTAGGACAGGATAGTAGAAGGAAGCATTACCCTATTTTCAGGACTGTTTTGGTGTAGAAAGGAATAGTGTTTTCTATCTGAAACCAGACATCTTAATAAGGGATTTTTATTGTGCCAGAGCAAGTGATTTCTCAGGTTTCATAGGATTGATCATTTCACTGCACATCCATGGTCATAACAACAAGAAGGCAGGTTGAGTAGTCTGGGTAGCTATGGAGTGGAGGGTGAGCAATAAGCCAATCATGAAGATGTATGTACTCACCCCTATCTGACCGCAATAGCCTGAACATTATTGTTTCACGTAGATAAGATGAGTTAAGGTGGAAAGGCTGTTTTTGTGCTTCAAACTGACTTTGTAACTGTATTCTCCGATACTGCGTTAGAAAGACAGCATCCTGAGCGGCTAGCCACTTTTCATTGCAGAGTGCCCTCTGCTGAAGAAGCAAGGAAGCTCATCAACAATGTTTTCACATGACTAATGCTGTAGTTCTTTCCTCGTTTCTCTGTTCTGTTTTCTTCATCCATATTGAAGAATAAACTCATTACTTTTCATAGCACACACCTTTATTTACTATTAAAGTAATACCACATGATACTTGCCCCAAACACAAAGCCAAAACAAAAGTGAACATAGCAACAGTCAAATCATTGTGCTTCTCAACTATTTTTATCCTTGAAACAACGTTTACACGTCTAGTCGTCAGGAATCAAAAAGCCATCACAATTCCTACTCTCTGTGATGTTCTATGAGGTCTGCAAATGCTTGTAGTTTCTTTTTCACATGCTTTTCTGAATTCTTTGCATTCTCCTTGATTCCCTTCCTTTCTCAGCCTGGCACTGCAACCTGTTTTAACTTACTGTATAAGTATTTAAAATTTTACAAATATCCACCAGGAAACCTACTTTATTTTACAATTTTCTAAAATCCTTTCCAGTCAGTATGGTATTTGCAATGTAGTTCATTCTGCTTCCAGCTTTACACACAAAACTACTGCAATTTCCTTCAGTGTTTTGCATAACCTTTGTGAATTATGTATGTAGAATGTTGAATCTATTCTTAAGCCAAGCCATATTTTAAGTTCACAAGATGCTTATATACTGTATTATTTTTATTAATTAAATAGAAATGGGAACATTTTAATGTGACAAAAAGGGAACATCTGAAGTACATTTTTGTTAACATTACATTTCTTTGTGCAAGTATCTTTTATAAATCTGGGTAATATCATCCACCAAACATACACACACATACATACACACACATATACACACCATTTAATTTTAAAAATTTATTACATATACCATTTTAGTAGACTTAATAATAAACACATAATAAATAAATGATTATAAATCATACATTTTTATATTTTATTTTTATATTTTCATTACTATAGCATTCTCATAGTGTTAAAACACTATTGAACACAATCTCTTTAAATCTCACAGCATGCTGTATGCTCCAAACTATTATTTTTCTCTTATTTGATTTATGACATTTCTCTTTTTTGAGATAGGGTCTTGCTCTGTAGTTCAGGCTGGCCCTGAACTCAATCTTTAGTCCAGGCGGGCCTCAAACTTGCAGTGAGTGATCCCCCTGCTTCAGCCTCTTGAGTACTGAGATTACAGGTGCGTACCACCATGCCTGGTTTATGATATTTTATTTTTTCATAACAAATAAAAACAAATGGAACCCTTCATCCGTTTCCTCACTTGATGACAGGGAATTTTAATTTTGGAATGCTCTAGAGCATTTGGAAATTGGGTTGAATAATTGTAGGTATGGCTGTTAAGGTTTTTTTCCTGGAGTATTGGTTCATTGAATTAATTACTCAACATTCATTAGCTTATGGGTGAAGTAAAGGGTAGAAAAGGAATGAAATGTATTTATGGCTATTTAGATTATTTGCATGAGCCCTTTTGAATTATTGAAAATTTATAAGGGCAAAATCTTCCATGTTAGCGTCTTTTATTTCCTTTTTATTTTTAGCTATATTTTATATAAGTCAGTGCTAATGTTAGAATATGCTGCTTGGTATGATTTAAAAAATATATTTTTACAATGGTTTTATTGTTTTTTGTCTTTGATTCATGAATGCATTTTTTCTAGTTTACAGAATTATGAAAAAAGTATATTATTTGGGGAAAATGTCAAAATATCTTCAAATACCTTTCATTATACTCTTTTTTGCTTAGCTATATTTTCATATTTGCTTCTGTTTTAAGAGATTTTCTCTTACTTTAAGAATTTGAAGTCTGTCAAAACAATGCATTAAATGATTCTAAATCATCATGATGCAATGATTTGTTTTCTCTTCTCCCAGAGATGGGCAGCCTGAAATGAATTATTATTGTTTAATTGACACATGTATAAACCATCTCTGTACATCCTAATCGAGTCATCTTAAGCTTCGAGGCTTAATGTAGGACTTGACTGAATAATATGGTTACTACGTGTGTGTAAAAGTTTTCTTAAATGTGTGGTACTTCCAATCTTTCTTTGAGAGCATGGTATTTGGTTTTCCTGTATATTTTTAGTTATCTGTATATAGAACATTACATTTCTCTTTCCACACTTGGAATATTGAAAATATCCTTGTTTCTGCTGGTTTACAATTTTACTGACAAAAAAAAGCAAATGAAATGTCTGTTTATAAAACCTGTATTGGTTTTCAATTGAAGTTGAAAACTGCTTTTGAAACTATGTAAATCATATACATATACATATACACTGTGTGATACATTGCCTATGCGTTGTGCCTATACATTGTGCCTGTACAGTGTCTATACATTGTGCTACCTTTTGGGGAGAATATTTTGAAGAATATAAGTGTCAGTTGGATTTTAGTAAGTATAAATTGTTCAGCAACTGGGTATCCAAAATCTCTACCTTTCCCAGTAGAGTAGTATTACCCTAGAGTCAAGTTTTACTACTGACATTTATAGTGGGTAATTCCTCTACCTTGAATTGTATTCATGCAGCAGATGGGGTTAAATACATACATATATTCTTAAGATCAATATCAAGTTTGTCTGAATTTGTATAGCAGAGCAGTGTGTGGCAACTACATAGCTATAATGTGTTCGAGTTGGGTGTTACAGTAGTTCATTGACATCAGTCTTTATTTTGTTCATCAATTTTTGCAGATATCACATAAGTGTAGATTCTTTTTGAAAACTCTGTG
The DNA here is from genome assembly GCA_004027295.1 of Dolichotis patagonum. Taxonomy (NCBI): domain Eukaryota; kingdom Metazoa; phylum Chordata; class Mammalia; order Rodentia; family Caviidae; genus Dolichotis; species Dolichotis patagonum. The sequence continues at coordinate 1,244 of PVJX010024269.1, read as the reverse complement.
TGTGCATGTGTGCATGCATGTGTGTGTCTGCATGTGTTCTAGCAAACAAAATCCCAACAACACTCTTTGTTTATCCCAAGGTAAAAAAACCCCAAAAATCCAACATTTGGAAACCAGAATTTTTGTGCATTCCTAGACATTCCTGTTCTTTCCTTAGGTTGAATTTATCCACAGTTTTCGTAGATAGTGAGAGAGTCACTGGATTACAAAGATTGTAGGAACTATAATCTAGCATACTAAAATAATTGATTACCTTTGTATTGCAGGTTTTCTTATTTCAGCACTCAGTATTCAACTGCATAATGTTAATTCAGTGAGTGGACATTTTATGTAAATAACTCTGGGAGAAAAATATTTATTGCATAATTTGATGAATACATGAAATAATAATGCTCAAAACACAACCTTATTAGGTATATAATGTCCAACTATGCAAGGAACTCATATGACTTAATAGTAAAAAAAAAAAAACTTGGTTTTAAAAATGGTTGAAAGACCTAAACAGACATTTTTCCAAAGAAGACATACAAAAGGCCAACAGATATGTGAAAAGATGCTCAGTGTCATTAAGCATCAGTGAAATGCAAATCAAAACCAGAAGGAGATGTCACCTCATACCTATTAGAATGGCTATTATCAAAAAGCCAAGTGTTAGCAGGGACAAGGACAAAAGAGAATGCTTTCTGGTAGGGATGTAAATTGGTGCAGCCATTATAGAAAACAGTATAGAGATTCTTCAAAAAAATTAAAAATAGAACTTTCATATAATCCAGCAATTGCATTATTGGATATTTATCTGAGGGAAATAAAATCAGCTAGTCCAGAAGATATTTCCACTTCCACTTGCTTGTACCTTTATTTACAAAAGTCAAGATGTGAAAACAACTTTCATGTTTATAGATGATCCAAATGAATCCTACTAAACATTTAAAGAAAGAAATTCTATTATTTACAACAATATTCATGAATCTTGAGGACATTGCGTTACGTGAAATAAGGGAGGCATAGAAAGACAAAAGTATGATCTCACTTCTATATGAAATTAAAAAAGAAACTCACAATAAATGAAAGTAGAGTGATGGTTCTCAGGGGCTAGGAGGAGGTAAAATGGAGAATCTGGTCAGAGGAAATAAAACATCAGCTATAAGATAATAAGCAATAAAGAACTAATACACAGCATGTTAGCTATAGTTAATGTACTTATACTCGAAGTTTGTTAAGAGTGTAGAATGCAAGTATTTTCA
>PVJX010024268.1:0-28283 GCA_004027295.1 Dolichotis patagonum | reverse complement strand
TTGAATATGTGTGATAGCTCAAACAAATTTTTTTTCTTTTTTATCAAAAATGAGATATTACAGTACCCATTGAACATTTTCTGTTATTCGGTTCAGAAGGCCCTGTAATTCTTTCACTCTATGCATGGCTTTATACTATTGTGTTATGTTTGATATTGTTGTGTTTGAAACTATGCTCAAGTATAGCAGAGTAAGAGATATGGTGTTAGCTACTGATGATGTCCAGTTGACTTAATGTAAAGTACTGTGTTGCCTATGTTGTCCTGTTCTGATCTGCTCTGTACTGCCCCCTTTTGTTTTATTCTCTTTCAAATTAAAAAAAAAAAAAGAAAAAAAGAAAAACAACCCTTCCTTTTGTGGGTTCTTGCATATTAAATATATTTGAAATCTCTGTTCCCTGGATCCTAGCAGAAGGACTCTCTGGCTATAGTGTCAGTCAAATACGCCCTCCACATTTCCCCCTAGGGAAATAGCCTAACCTCATAAGAACTGTACTCACATTAGTGGTAGAAGGTTTGTCTAGCTGGCACCAAGCCTATTCAGTATCCAGCCCTTAAAAATAAAATAAAATAGCAAGCTACTTCTAGAATAGGGTTTGCAAACTTTCTTTCTCTGTAAAATCAAAATAGTAAATATTTTAGGCTTTGTGAACATAGAGGTTCATGGCTACTACACTCTGACATTATTGATTGAAATCAGTTATAGGTTATCCATAAACAAGTGGTCTTGTGTTCTGCTGGAACTATTATGACCCTGTTTTACAGAGGAGAACTTGGAAACAGAGAAGTAAAACTTGCCTGAGGTGATTTAATTAGTAGGTGGTATATTTGGATTGGATCCATAAGTGAAATGATTCCAGAGCATATCCTCTTATTTAGTTCATTTCTGATTTCTCAGATTTTTAGATGGCTTTCTCCCAGTCAAAGGCAGATTAAATGGCTTAGAGAATTTCTCACATTCCAGACTCTGGTCCTCTTCATCTATCTTGTGTTGGTTGCTTCTTCTTACCTTAGGGCCCTGTAGAATTTGCCCCTTTGACATCCTGGACCAACACTGCCAAGGAATGCTTCATGCTGAACCACATCCCTAAGCATAAAGACACCTCCTGGTTGGTACTAACACACCATCATTTACAAAGCTCCACTCAATTAAGATTTTATAAATTTGACCACTAGGACAGTACTTTAGTGTCTGGTTACTTTTCTCCCATTGCTGAGACAAAATACTCAACACTCAAAGTTAAGAAATGAAAGATTTATTTTGTGCACAATTTGTGGAGGTTTCAGTCCATAATCCAAGATGGCTCCAAGGCAGGCTGGCATGACAGAGGGGCAAGAGTTCATGGCAGGGGGAAGACAGTAAAAGCAACAAGAGCAAAAGGTGGTGGGGGGAGCAAGCCTCTTTTACTCCTTTATATGGTATGCAGGCTACTTACCCTATGGCAGGTGTAGCAATCCCAGCACTAAACATTCACAAACTCTAGATTCTGCTGCTTCTGAAAAGCAACCCCCATCTCCACCATAGCCACAGGAGGCTTTGGGGAGACATCCAGACACAAACCTTAACATTTGGTGATCTGCAACTGTTTTTATTCTGTGCACCAGTCAGTCTCATTGGAAGGATCATAAATCAACTCTTGTTTATTGAAGTGGACAAAAATAGAAAGCTGGTAGTCTATGGTCTGACACATAGAAGAGCTCTATAGTAATAGATAATATTAATAAAATACTTTCATTTCAGCAAGCAGATACCATCAGTCCAGGTGTGAACATGTGTGCAAATATAGGAAATTCACCCAAGGCTAAGAATATCCAAGTCAAAACCTTGGTGCTAATGAGCAGAGCTGTGACTGCTGACACAGAATATCTCAATCTGGGTATTGGGATAAGATGCCAGACTAATAGTGGAGGATAGATCAAGACCCTAAATTTATCCACCCAGGAGCCCGAGAGATGAAGCCAGTTCTGGAAGATGGTGAGGATTATGACACAGATCAGAGAGGATTTCACTGCTCCATAATAGTTAAAACAAAAGAATCACTGGCACAAAGGTTGAGGCTTGGTTTGCTGTTCTTTTACCATAGTATGTAGCTGGAGGAATTTAGCAATAGTGCAAGAGACAGCCTACCAAAGTCAGGAAAACGTAGTGCTTTTTAAGGAGAGCTAAAATAGGCTGGTTTTTATATTATTTAGTTTCTGTAGGGTCATGCTTTCACCACAGATACTAAGTATATCAGGGAAAAGCAGGTATATCAATCAATTATGTTTAACAAGTTGATAGATTATTTTCTCTTCCAGTAGTTTTAAAAAAAAAAGAATTGACTTGTTTTCACATTGTGTTAACAATTAAAAGATAACTATATCTGAAGAATTGATTATTGTAAAATTAAGAATGCTTGTGATAAAACCATTCCTTTCAAATTTCTAATGCTTTCATTCAATAAAAGTAAATTGTTAGGGAGTATATAGTTATAATGTTACTTTTTCAACCGTTTTTGTCATTTTATATGCTCTCATGAAATGATTTCCTCTTATTAAGCACAAAGCAAATATGAGAAGGTTGTGATAGGTAAATAACTTTGCTTAATATCATTAGCTACTAACAGCTCAATTATACTCTGAAGTGCCTATAATCGCTGTGAAGCTTCAAAATCCTTATCATGATTCTATTATGTGTACAATTCATTTAAATTACATTAATTATACAGATTTTTAATGAAGCACAAAGATTACATTCTACTTTCACAAGTAGAGAAAATAATCAAAATATTTATGTGCATATTATATATTTTGTTCTGTTGATATTCATGGAATAATTCGTTTATGCAGGCAATATTAGTACCTTTGCATGGGAGGGAGAAAAAAAGGCAAAGATAATTTTTCCCTTTTGTGTTTCATTTAAGGGTAGATTCTCTTTTCCTTCTTATTTTTTAATTTTGGTAGTGGAATTGAACCCAGAGCCTTTGTACTTAACAACATCCTCAGACAGTTTCTTGTTTTTTACTTTGAGACAGTGTCATGCTGAGTTACCCAGTCTAGAATAGCACTTGTGAGCTTCCTGCCTTAGCCTTCTGGGGTGCTGGGATTACAGGTGTACACCACAACACCCAGTTTAGATAGTTCTTTCAGTTACTATCTAACACAATTTGGCAATGTTTTCCAAAAAAATGAAATATTAACTTTTTAACAGTATTGAGTAACACCTGTAAAAATGGCTCTAAAACCAAGTCCCAATTCCAGAGTTCACACCCAAAGATGCTTGGGTAAGTGATTTGAACCTTCTGTGCCTCAGTCAACTATTCTATAGACTTGTAGTAGTCATACCTGGTAGTGAGAATTTAAAGAGTCAGGTGTCTACATAACACCTAGTCCACCATTACTACTATCTAAATATTTCCATTATTTATTTTCTTATTTGGAACTGCAATCTGACATGCACATCAGTAATGCTTAAGTTCATCTATATAAAATTGTGAGAGGTTTTATTATCATTAAAATTCCAAAAGATCAGTGCAAATTAACCTTGTAAGCTAAACTGTAAATCCCAAACACTGATTTTGAGGAGTATTTTCCCATGTGATGGGGCTTTGAACAGTGTGATACTGGAAACTATCTTTATCTTTCAAGTAGTTTTTAAAACCTCTCGGACCACTGACCCAACTCCAACCACAGGAAACATATAGAGAAACTAATGAGATAAATAACAGTGTTAGAAGCTAGAAAAAAGAAAGTTTCCAGGAAGACAGTAAAGAAATGTAAAACAAAGCAAGTGTAATATTATAAATTAGCATCCCCCTTCTCCCTGGACTGCTCCTCCTCCTTCTCTCTCATATCATCCACTGCCCAGGGTGTACCCAAGCTTTCTAAACCCCGAACTCCAACAAGGAAACCTGTATCAGAACAAGCTTCCTGCCATGAGGTTTCTATGGAAAATACAGTCACCCTGCTTCATTTCACCACTCCATCAAAACCAGAAAGCCCCACCCAAGCGTCTGCTTTCTTCATGTATGGCAGGGAATCTGACTGTAGAAAAGATGGCCCCTGGAAGATCTTCAGTGAGCAGCTGTTGCTTATTAGAAGTTCTGCCCTACTGAAGCCTGTATAGCATAAAGGCTTTAGGTATATCAGCATTGATTTTAAAATCCTTTTGGGACAGCGCTTCATCAGCAGATGACTAAAGGTTGATAGAAATAGGAGATGGGGAAAGAAACATATGCAAACGATTCCCTGTTGGAATGCTGGGTTCCGTGTGTTGTGGCAAGACCTGGGGAAGTGCAATAGAAAAGAGAGAAAGCAGGAGAAGGAAGGATTCTACTTGGGTTATTGTAATAATACTTACTTTGCAAGATTATATGCATATATCAATTTTAGATTCTAACATTTCTGTATCTCCGAATCCTCTAAAGTTAGAAAGTTTTTAATCTCCCTTTTTAAAAAAGTAAATATTCTATGAAATCTTGCTAATGACTTGCTTCTTTTCTTCTGTGATTTAACCCGATTACTCCAAATCTGAACTTATTTCTAGAAATAGACTAACCTGCCATGAAGGAGTAGTTAGTTTAGTGTGATGATCTTGCTGCCAATGTCTTCCTGGCAAACCTCCTGCAACTTCCTGGCAAACCTCCCTCTTTTAAACATTTTTAAAAGCTATGAAACAGAGAAACCTGATTTAAAACTATGCTAGAGTGGACTCTGGAGTCTGACTCTATTTTCCTTTTTCGTTCTCTGACCCACTCTGCAGAATCAGTGCCTATGAACTGTGTTGCCCAAGAGGCAGTCGTTATAGAATAAGCAACAAGAAACTTCAATAATGCTTCAGGAAGGCAGTGACTACACAGTCAAGCCTCAAAAAACTAACTGTAGTCTATAAGCTGCCAAAAAATATTACTAAGATGTGATTTTTCTTTTAGGTGGGAAATGAGGAAAGATGAAGCACTAGAAGAGGAAGAAAAAGTGATGCTGGAACATTTAAAACGAATGTGCACCGTACAGAATTCTGCTTCAGATAACACAGAGGAACAGTAATCTGAAGAAAACAGCAACAGCTTTATTTTAGGAAACAATCACATGTAATGTAGTAGGATTTTTACTATAGTTGAAATGAACCTCAGATGTGCTGTAAGGCATGAAACCAACGACTGAATAATCTCTGTATCGAAAAGGAATACAGCACATAAAGAATAAGGTGCTCCATATTTTCTATTTTAAAATAATTTCAAATGTTTTCCTTTCCCCAGATCTCTCTTTATATGATAAAACTGCTGCCATCTCGTGTTCCTTTTGAATTATGTTTTCCTCCTTTCAGCCTCAAAGTATCTATGACAACAGGCAAAATGTTTGGAAACCTTTTCCCTAAGGATTTGTTAATGCAACATTTGGATGTTAAGTTGAATGGAGTCACAAAGTCCACTGAGAGTCCTCTGAAATTTTAATTTAATGTAATAGCTGTAGTCCAAGTCCAGGTGTTAATTGTCTGTAATGCCCACTACTGAATCAGCCCCTTGCCAGTATAACCTCTTCTATATCCCATTTATCTTAAGCACAGCCACAAAAAGTGTTCTTTCAAACCATTAACTTTGTCAAATCTCTACTTGTGATAGTTTTCAGTTCTGCTGCTAAATCTAATTCAAACTTCTGCATGCGAACCTTCAAATGATTCAAGGGCAGGCAATTGGTCCGAGTCACATGCTTACTACTATTTTCCTAACCAGAAACTGGTTTCTCCCAAAATTATGCTCAGGAATCATTCCAGAAGTCTCTGCCCTACATTGTCTCCATTATCCATAATGTCTGTTGCCTTGCTTATTTTCAATACATCAACATACACACATGTATCACTTCAATGTATTCACATGAACCTGCACAAAGGAAACAAAACTTGTTCTGTTTTACTTGACACCTTCTCTGCTAAGTAAAATTATAGATATTTATCATTCTTCCTATCAGTGTCTGATATTATATTATAACAATCTTGAAGGGCCTTAAGTGTAATGTGGTCTACCCTTATAAAAGGTGTAATTAAGTAACACATTGAATGTTCAAATTTCAAAACATTTGTTACAGTAAAAGACGCACTGCCATTTATCCTCAAAATATTCCTCCTTGCTTAGAATAGGTATCTTGTTGTTCTTGCTACTTTCTGAAGCAGTTCTGGAAGTACTCTTTCTTAAATATCTTTTGTTGTTTTGCCATGGCTGCTTCCATGTCCTGAGTCAATTCAAAATATTTACCTTTTATCTTCATTTTGACTCTGGACAGGAACTAGAAGTTGACTGGTGACAGATTTTATGAATAAGATGAATGAGGATATGCTGTGATGCTTTTGGAAGGGACTGCCATAAATATTTGACTAATGATGCATGATCATATAATATGGTGAAAATTGAAATTTTTAAAAGTATTACAGTAAAAGATCCATTGCTATTTCTGTAATGTTTTTTGAGATGCAAACATTGTATCTTTTAATCACTCTATGTGACTCCCTTTATGTCTACTACTCTTACTCATAGAGTGAGCAAAGAGTAAACACAACTGATTAAATGGCTGCCAATGAAAGATAATAAAGACAACAAGACAGTTGGACAATCTGCAGGCGATCTGGGAGAAGCCTTATGTCACAGGCTATTTTAGATCATGACATCAAACATCATGGTTCCTGATGTTCTTAGATGTAGAATAAACTGTCCATGCACCCACATTTTGTGATTTTTATAAAATATGTGTAGGCTACATGATTTCCAAAGGAAAGTACTCATGCATTTTTCAAATGGTAAAAGTTTGCAGTGCAGAGGAGGGCACCTTAGAAAATGTCTTGCATTTCTTCTTTAAATAAATCCTCATAAATGGCCATGTACCAGCTGCCTGCCAGCTAACACATTTTATTTTTAAAGAATGTTATTTAGTTGGCCAGTATAATCACGAGCCAAATGTTTTCAGATATGGTTGAAATAATTCTAAAAATTCTATGCAGACCATTTAAAACATTACAAGAAGTTTTTATAAAAACTGGAAGTTTTATCTTATTTTATCTATAAACTATGTAGCAATCAATATGAGGTAATAGTTCATGTTACCTTCAGTGAATTGGTAGTCTATGGTTTGAAAGACCAGACATTAAAATGACAGTCAAAATGTTAATAAATCAGTTTAAGAAACCAAATGAAATAACCTCATAAAGTTAAAGGATTTCACATTTGGCTTATTTTTAAATGTATCTAAAGGTAATCTTATAAAGTTATTTTTTTTTCTTTTTCCTTTGTTACTGAGGATTGAACCTCAAGGTGCTCTATCACTGAGATAAGTCCTCAGGTCTTTTTTCTTTTTCTTCCTTCCATTGTTTGTTTTGACAAGATCACTGTAAGTTTCTGAGGTGAAACTAACTTGTAGTTCTCCTGCCTTAGTCCCCCAAGTGCTGTGATTATAGGGATGTACTTTTCTTTTTTAATCTGTATGTTTACATCTTGTTCCTTGGATGTGATGCTGTTTTTCGGGGCAGGGAGTATGTTTTATGATTCTCATTGGAAAGGAGAGAAATATAAGAAGGGGAGAATGGAATGATTTCAGATGAAAAGTAAAAGAGAAGGAAAACTTGCAATTGAACTCAGTTTTATACTTGCTCAGTGAAATTACTATAGACCTAAGTAGCACAAAGTTTACAATTGGGAATGTGAAATAAGAAGTCATTGATTTATTGTGTCATTTTGACATCATAAGGTTTAAAGAATAAGTAGTATTTCAAGATAGTGTTTTTTCTCACATTTATTTTACATTTGTATAAGTTAACAACAGGAATGAAATCTAACAGTTTGTAATTCCCCATATGCTTATTACAAAAATATTACCTTCTTATAAAATATTATCTTCCTTCTGTGTCTTGTGTAACTATTTTTATGTAATTGTAAACAGATGTCTATTCATTATTGGTTTAACAGTTACTATACGGAAAGAGTATGAATTAATTTTTAATAAATTATAGTGAAATGTATTTCCAATTTTACTTTAAAATCATTTTTCCCTTTTCCTTTCCTTCCTTTCTCCTTTCCCCAACCCTAGTTCTCCTTTCCTTTTGAAAATGTCTTCCCATTTCACAATATTCATTGTACATTTTGGTCCTTATTTACTGTTTTCAATTTCTCACATCAGGGAGGCAATGCGATATTTACACGTGAGTCTGATTTATTTCACTTAAGAATATGGTCTCAAGGTAAGTGCATTTACCTAGAAATGCTAATGTATCCTTCTTTGTGGCAGAGTAGTATTCCATTATATACATGCATATATATTTTTTTAAATCTACATTTTCTTTATTTATTCCTTGGTTGGTGGGCATTTGGGTTGTTTCCAAGAACTGGCTATTAAAACTGTGTTGCTATAAGCATCAATGGGCATGTATTGCTGCAGTATGATGTTGTTAATTCTTCCAAGAAGAAGGGGAATAGTTGTGTCAAATGCAACCTCTAAGTTTAGGTGGGTTTTTTTGAGGAATCTCCACACTGATTTCCACAGTGGTTTCACCAGTCTACACTCACACTAACAGTGGAGAAGGGTACCTTTTCCCCCACAGAAAGAATGATAATCATTCTTTCTGCAGTGAGGTGCAATTTCAGCATTGTTTTAATTTGCATCTGTCTTATAACCAATGATGCTGAACATTTTTCATATATTTATTGGCTAATTGTATTTCTTCATCTTAGAAGTGTGTGTTCATTTCAGAAGCCCATTTTTGGATTGGGTCTTTGAATTTGGGAGTCCTGAGCTTTTTCAAATTTTATATGTTCTAGATGTAAGTCCTTTGTCTAAGGGCCAACTGGTTATAATTTTTCCCACTTTGTGGGTAGTCTTTTTTTTTAGATTGCCCTTCACCTTCTTTTTTAAAAAAATTTATTTAAATAGAAAACAAACAAAATAGAAAAAAGGGTAGCAACAATACAAAATTCCAAGGAAAAAAAGAAAAGAACAAAAAATACTGAGAAATCATTACTTGATAACTTACATACTGTCTTCTTGGAAATAGTTGTTCAAGTTACAAAGTTAAAACATACAAAGTACACATTCAAGCAATGAGACTGTCAACAGTTCTGCTCCACGATCTAACAAAAACAGTAATATGGTCGTTCATCTTACACACTTAAACATACATGCAATTATACCCTTTAGAGCACTTTCTTTTCCTCTCTTTTTTACAGTAGCAATTACACATTTTGGATTTTATTACTCCTACAGTTCTTATTACTTTTTACACTAGAGACACAATGTGGTATTTATAAATACGATTATTATTTATTTCACTAATGAGGATATTTTCAAGTTGCCTCCATTTACCTATGAAGGCCTCAAGATCATCCTTCTTCATAGCTGAGTAATACTCCATTGTATAAAAATAGCACACCTTTTTCATCCACTCTGCAGTTGATGGGCATCTTGGTTGTTTCCAAGATTTAGCTATTACAAATTGTGCTGCTATGAACATGGGTACACATATATCACTGTAACATGACATTTTCAGTTTTCCTGGGAAAATACACAGGCGGGGAATAGCTGGATTGAATGGAACTTCCAATCCTAGTCTTCTGAGAATTCTCCATACTGATTTCCATAGTGGTTGCACCAGTCTACACTCCCACCAACAGTGGAGCAGTGTTCCTTTTTCCCTCGCAGCCTCACCAACATTTGTTATCAGTTGATTTCTTGATGGCAGCTATTCTTTCAGGAGTGAGATGAAATCTCAATGTTGTTTTAATTTGCATTTCTCGAATGACCAGTGATGGTGAACATTTCTTCATGTATTTATTTGCCATTTGTATATCTTTATCTGAGAATAGAGTATTCATCTCAGATGCCCATTTTTGTGGGTCGTCTTTTCACTCTTTTGGTAATTCCTTTTGTTGTGCAAAAGCTTTCAAATAAGGTGAGATTCTTTGGAATATTCTTTGGAACATTTCCCATGCAGTCTGGGTTTTGTTCGTGAAAGCTCTACCTACACCTATGTCAAGATTTCTACCTATTCTCTCAGCAGATTTAGCATTTATGTTTTAATATTTAGATCTTTGATACATTCCTATTTTAGTTTAGTACATGGTGATAGATATGGGTCTAGTTTTCATCTTTGAGATGTGGTGAGTGAATTTTTCAGAACAAATTAATAAAAAGACTATCTTCCAGTGAACGTGTTTGGTCCCTTTGTCAAAGATAAGGTGACAGTGTGTTTGGAGTTGCTTCTGCATCTTCTAATGTGTTCTGCTGATCCTCTGGTCTGCTTTCTTGTGAGTGACATGCTGTTTTATCACAGTAGCCTTGTAGCATAATTTCAAGCCAGGAATTGTAATGCTCCCTTCCTTACCTTTGTGACAGAGAATTTTTTTAGTTCTCTTCTGGTTCCAAACAAATTCTAGGAATGTTTTCCGTAGTTCTGTGAGGTATGCCCATGCCCTGGAGAATTCACTGTTGAATTATATGATAAATTTAAAGGTACCCTAAACCGCTATTCTTTTTTTTTTCTTTTGGTACCGGGGATCGAGCTCAGGACCTCACGCTTGCCAGGCAGGCACTTAAACCACTGAGCTAAATCCCCAGCTAAACCTCTATTCTTCAAAAATTACTGAGTTTCATTTATTTAACTACAGCAACAGAAAACAAGTAACCCATTGTTCCCACTGATACTATGTCTTTCCCCTGGCTTCTCCCAGTAAACTATGGGTCTCTGTATCTGTCTATAGTTCACTCCAGGCCTAGAAGAGTTGTTGATTTTCGTTTTGTGTAGATTTTTCTTTTTGTGATGATGAGTGGCCATCTTCTGAGCTCTAAGCTTTATAAATGTTGGGCTGGAAAGCTCTAAATCACTTTAAAATGTCTCTTTCATACACAAGCAACCTACCTCAATATGTCTGGAAAGAAAGGTTATGGTCTGTTTTGTCTTAGACTCCCATTTGAAAATATTGTTATTATCATATGTTTGCAGTGCATAGTGTTTATCCTCTGTGTGGAAATGGTACATATACATAATGCGTCTTAATTCATCTTTAAATCCCTTCTTTCTCTTTCTCTCCATCTCATTATCCCCTTTATTTGAGAAAGCTCTTCCTGCTTCCTATTACCTATCTTTTATTTTGCACTTTATTTATAACTTTGATTTCTCACATAAGAGAAAGTATGAGGTATTTAAGCATGTGTGTTCTTTATTTATTTAAATTTAAATTTATTTAAATTAATATTATTGTCTCAAGATATGTACATTTTCCTATTAATGACTCAAGTTCATCTTTCTTTATGACAGAGTTGCACTTCATTGTGTGTAAATATCACATGTTTTAGATATTCTCTTGTTCATGGAGGTATACGCTACTTCCATCATCTAGTTATAATAAATTGTGCTACTAAATTAGGCAATATGATCACTGTAATATGATGTATTTAACTCTTTTCAGGAAGATACCTAGAAGGGGAATAACTGAGTGAAATGGAATTTCTAGTTTTATTTTGTTGATGAATCGCCATAATGATTTCCAAGGTGTATGTACTAGTTTTCATTCCCACTAACAATTAAAAGAGTTCCTTTTCTTCCTAAAGTCTCATGAACATTTGCTATTTTTTGATTTCTTGATAATGACTGTTCTTTCTGGGGTAAGATAGAATCTCAGTGTTGTTTTAATTTGCATTTCTCTAAAAGCCAGCAATGTCAAAAATTTCTCCATGCATTTATTGGCCATTTGTGCTCTTTCTGTGACATGTCTGTTCATTACAGTTCCCCATATTTTAATTGGGTCTTTTATTTTGAGGGGTCTAATTTTTGAGTTTTTAATATATTCTAGATATGAGTCCTCTGACAAGAATTTTTGCTCATTCTCTCTTTTCTTTTCACTCTGTTGGTTGTGTGTTTTTGCTGTGCAGAAGCTTTTTAATTTGAAATGATCCCATTTGTTGACTTTCAGTATTATTTCCTATGGAATTAGGGTTCTGTTTAGAAAGTCCTTGCCTGTGCTTATACTTCTAGAGTTTTACCTACTTTGTCTTCCATAGGTTGTGTTTCCATTTTAACATTTAGTTTTGTCTCAGACTCTCCTCTTTTTAACTTCCCATCTTCTTTCACTCATTTTACTATTTTGGTGTCCTTTGAGGTCAGTTTAGGATTATAAAAGAAAAGGTATGATCATCAAGAACCTTTATCTTTTCATAGCAAATGATCAAATGCTAGTTCTTTCAGTCATTCAGTACATTTCAGTAAATTTTTGGAAATTCACTCCAAATCCAAGAACTCCAATACTACTATACCCTGAATGTTCCCTGTAGCATCTCGCAATTCCCATGTGGTTCTATTTCTGGCTTCCTAAGAATAGGTGGTATAGAGGTAAAAATAAAAGCATGTGAAACAACTAAGAGACAGTTACTTCATCTGGCATGGACTGAAGTGATAGCAGTGGAGATGGTGAGAATAGATTAGATTTAGGGTATCTTTTGAAGAAAGAGCTAATACGTTTTGCTAAGAAATTGTTCATACAATGAGAGGAAGGGGAAAAAGAATCAAAATATGACCTTTGTTGTCTTTTTAGGGGACTTTTCCTGCTTATATTTACCATGAGGGATTTTTGTCATAAATGCTGAGTTCAGAAATTAATGCGGGAGATGCGATGACAGCTTTCCGCAACTATTTTGTATTTATACTATTTATTCTGAAGACTGCAAAAAGGGATGGGTCAGAAAATCTATCCTTGACCTGAGATAATTATGATTTCTTTTTGCTTTTGACTAACATCTCCCATCTAAATAAAATTTATATAGGAAAAAATACCAAATATTGTGCAGTAAAGTATTTGTATTTTCACAAAGAAATATCTTGACCTCTGCCCTCAGATTCCGGAGTAATCAATGTCATATCTAATTGAAGTGTCTTTTTCTAGGGTGGATAATGGTTATGTCCAACAGTGTTGGGGTAAGGGCTCCCCATTCTAAAAATTGCATTCTATGTTACTTAAGGTGGAAACTTGGGGTCTTGTGATATCATTTGGCCTGGCGAGTGAAGAAACAAATCGCCAATCAAGTAATCATTCTTACATAATGCAGATGAAATAAAAATGCCAAATGTTTATGCTGTACTGAGATCCCTGTTTGGCAGTATCCCCAGTTCATATTGGAATAGTTTGATGCTCAGAAGATAACATGTCCTCACTCAAGTAGGAGGGCATAACAGAAACTGTGTTCAGTCCTTCTAGGCTATGCTTTCTGTGCTTTCTCTCTTGGCTGATGTCAGTCTGTCTCCTTTCCTTGTAATAAACTGTAACCATGTATGTAACAACTCTTAATAAATTCTGTGAGGCTTTCTGGAAAACTGTCAAACATAAAGGTTTGGGGGAGCTCCCTAACTTGCAGTTGGTATCAGAAATGAAGTCATGGATCTGTACCCTTAAATCTTTCAGTTTGTCTAGCTCTAGGTCAGTGCATAGATCTGCAAGTTGTTCTCATCACAAACTAAAAGCAATTTTGCTTTATTTTGCTTGAAACCCTCTTGAATTATGTATCATACATCAATATTTTATGTGTTTCTCTGGTTCTTTTCTCTTATTTTTTAAATTTCAAATACACAGATGGGAAGTAGAAAGGAGTTGATTATGAGTAACAATAATTTTGGTCAGGGAGATATTGGAAATAGTTTGATTTTAGAATCCTACTTTTTTGAACTTTGAATATATATTGAACCTAGAAGGTGGAACTTGTCATTACGATGCTACAGTTCATATATACCTGCTTAGACTTGGGTAAGGGTAGGAATGTTAATTGATTCTTCTAATTTAAGTCAGAGTCCAGATTTCACTCTAATAGACTTGGTTAGTGTGGACAGAGCTTTTACTTTAATATTTAACCAACAATGTTTTTCTTAATGATTTTTTCTGAGCTAATAAAATATTGGAGCTGAGTTCTAGTCATTGCAAAGTAATTTAATTTTATTTTTAATTTAAACAAGTAATATGTTCTTTGATAGTATATTTGTAGGTGTCTATCATCTCTGTGTTACTGAGATTATTTGATATAAAGGGTACAGGTAGATTGATAAGAAAATAGATGAGAAATAGTCTAGCATAGGAGGAAGACATGTCATACATGGTATACCAGTGAACAAAGATGTTCTAGCTGTTTGTTAAGAGAGAACATATTTTTTTCTTTTTTCTTTATCTGTGTCAGATTGTGAAGTATAAAAGAAAAGGAATGATGAGAAAAACTGAAGTTCCTGTTTTCCCTAGAGATGTGTAAATTAAAACCATAAACAAACATATAAGCTTATACAATTTAGATGGCCACTGCTGGAAAGGGGAGGATTTATGCTCCCTGTCTTTTTATATTGATAAACTAAAAAATCCGAAAAGTTGCAGTACATGTGTGTAGTCATGATTGTAGTAGCTTTTGCTAAACACACATAGGTTGCTACAAAATATCTAAGTCCACACACGTATTTAAAGTATTCCTTCCTTTTTCCTTACAGATTTGTAGGAAACATTTTTGTAGCCAGCAGATATATAACTCTACTGTGTTTTGGGAAGGGTAAGAGGAGCAAAGTGCTTATTCTATTTCAGCATTCTATTCTTTATTCTTGATTTTGACATTTTAGATAGAATTGGATGTGAAAGTATAGTTTCCCATTGGTTGTTATTACATAGAGTATTAATTTCTTTGGCTGAATAACAAGTCATTTCAAAATTTACTGGATTAAAATAATAGATATTTTCATTATTTTTAGTAGAATTTATGGATGAGGAATTCAGAACAGGTAACAGTGGGGTTGGCTTGTCTCTGCTTTATCAAATTTGGAATTCCAGGGGATAGACACAGGGACTGAAATATTTTGTGTGGTTTTTTGAGGCAAGAGCTTGCTACATAGTTCAAACTGGCCTTGAATTCACTATGTAGCCCAGGCTGGCCTCAAACTTGCAGTTCTCCCTTTATCAGCTTTCCAGTGCTGGGATTACAGGGGTGTACCACCATGCCCCACATAGACTGAGATATTTTGAAGGCTCATCCTCCTGTGTTGGTTTATCTACAATTATGGCTGAAACAATAAAAAAAATGTTTGTGTCTAATAGGAAACAGTTTACTACTGAGCAAAGTGTATTTTTCTAAAATCTTCAGTGGGCTTCTGTATAACATTGAAAGATCACTTCACTGACCTTTTGCCCTGTTTTCAAGTTTTGTATCAACACTAGCATATTACTAATAATTAAACTTCATATTTTTATTTAATTGTCATTAGTTCTCCCATTAATGTTTTCTCTTTTAGAATGACACACTGGGGTTAGTTTCATCAGGTTCCTTTTGATTTCTCAGATTTTTTTTCATTCATTCTTTTTATTTTTTGTAACACTGAGTGGAGAAGTACTGGTTAAGTATTTTGCCTGAGTTTTTTTTTTTCATGGTTAGACAGAGATTATGAATTGGGATGTCTTACTTTTTAAAGAAATTGATCCACTGTTTCCAGAAACTACCAAAATCAAAATATATTTCTTTTCATTTCTCCTTTAAAAATATCTCTAGTTTTCTTGATTGTCTATAGAACAAATTCAGATTATTCTGTATGGAACATAAGGCTTTTCAAAACCAGGCTCTTGTCTTCCTCTTCAGTTAAAAGTCCTATCCAGCAATTGAGGGCCAGCCAGAGCAAAGCCTTAATTTTCTTGGCAACGACCAGGCTCACCCAGGAATTTATTTCTGGCTAATTCCATTGAGATCCTCTTTATCCCCCAAAATAGACCTTAATACTGCTCCCCTTGTGCCACTAACATCCATCCCTTTTTCAACTTCCAAGCCTCTTGGCCTATTAGGCTTCTAAATATCTTTAACGAAGCATTTAATGTGTGATCATTCATGCAACAGGTATTCAAGTGTTTTGTGAGAGGCATTATTGTATGGTTGAGAATATGTTAAAAAGACAAAGTCATTGCCCACTTTGAGTTTAGGTTTTAGAAAGCAGAACACATTGCATAATAGTAATCTTTTCTCAGATACAGAAGAAAGAAGCTGAGATTACATGAGCAGTGTGGGAGTGAAGGACAGTACACTTTACAGTGGTCTGAGATCATTTCCTGAAAAATACTATAAACGTTGGCTTGTCAGTGCCAGGCCTTCTTTCCCTTTGACAGTTCGGGAGTCTGGCTCAGCTTTGTATCATCACTTGGTTCAGCCTTTTTTGTTAACTAACAGTTGTGGAATAAACAAATGCTGTCAAGTATCAACTAAAAACTAAAACTTTGTTGTCTCCATCGCTTATCCTGAATCTACCCACCAGACAGGTATGGCTCCAACACACCCCTAAGAATGGCATTTGAGACACAAGATAACGAGGAAATATACAAGTTAATATAGACGTCCTATTTAAATTACAGTTTTGAGGTAAATTTAATTTTCCAAAAGGAGATTTTTGTAGGTTTTTTTTTTTCTCTTTTGTTATGGGGGTCGAACTCACAACCTAGCGCTTGCCAGGCAGGCGCTTATGCCATTAAGCTAAATCCCTGCCCCAGATCTTTGTAGTTGATGGGTAAAATCCGCTAAACCACATGTGGGAAATTCACACTTGATAAATTCTGCTTGGAAAATGAGGATTCACGAAGTCCAATCCTCCAAGGTGATCCATGCAGTCTTCAGAAGGAAGTGAGAGCATAACCTGCTCACTATGCAAGAGGGCGACCATTGACGTCCCCGGTCTCTCTCAGGCACGCTATCTGGTTCCACAGGAACCAGGCCAATGACTACGCCCCGCCCATTTCCGGGTTGTCGCAGCCGCCGCCGTCGCGTGCGTAATGACGTTTCAGTCTCCCGCAGACCCCGGAAGTGCAACTCGAACTTGGCCGGGGCGCGGATCCCGAGAGGGAAAGTCCTGACAACCTCACTAGGGAGTTCCACTAGCGAGCTGGAAGGCCACGCCTCCTCCCGCCTTCCCCCACAGCCCTGTAGCTGGGGGCAGAGCTCAGGTAGGAGCTGCGTCTGCGAGGATCAGTGCTCCAGGGCAGGCCCGGGTTCGATCTGAGTGGGGGGCTGGCCTGGATCGGTCGCAGGCTGGGAGAGCTGGCCCTGAGGTCCGAGGCTGTCAGAAGCTACTCTTCCTTTCCAGGGAACACCGCTGAGCTGTGTCTCAGACGCTGCTTATGGACAGTTTTCGCTTGTCTTTTCCATTCTGAGGGCAGGAGGGACACACGTGTGTTTCCAGGACACTTGCCTTGTATCTGAGTTTCAGAGTTTCTGGCAGCCTCTAGACACCTTAGCGTGATGGGCCCTCAGGTAGGGGCTGCAGGTTTCTGGTTGAAGTGCGCGCGCGTGTGTTTTCCTAACAAAGTGTTATCAACTGCAGATTGACCTGCAGCCGTAAAATGCTTTCAGAACTTTTAACATGAATGGCTGTTGGTGCGACGTTTCATTGAGATACAGTGTGTGCTTAGTTGAATACTTCTAACTTTAAAATGAAGTTAAGTGTATTTTGGAAGTAGGCGTTTCTCTCATCCAGATATTTAACACACTCGTCTAGTGTTCCAGGGTGTATATCTGTTGGACCAAGTAACTGACTGACTTATCTTTTGACGTGATTAAGGATGAGCTGGAAACAAAGAAAGAAGACAAGCGCTGTTGTTGCATTTGTTAGTTTCCCCTAAGTTCTCAAAAGGTCGTAGAGGAAAAATTCTGTGGCTTTCATTTGCAAATGCCTTGTATTGTTTATCAAAATAAGTGGAATGCAGTGTTTGTCTTATAGGATATGACTTGTTTTTGCTTTAAACAGTGTCAGAAAAAAAGAACAGTGTCAGAGGTATATTGTTATTCTTTATCTTTCTTAGTGAGGGATGGATATATTGTACTTATTTAGCATATTTAGAAGCTGAATCAGACAGTACTTTTTTCATGTGGTTAAGATCTCAGTGCTAGTACCAGGTTTCTTTTTGACTTTTAAATTAGGTGTTCCTTCCTCGTACCAGTAAAGCCCACACTGAAGGAGTAAAGTTACTCTGGCTGGCTTTGAGGCCATCCAGAACAGCTGTAAGTGGTGGAACAGTACACAGGGAAGTACAATCTATGGAGTGTGAACATCCATCTACAAAGAGTTATTGGCCACCTTTAGTGTGCCACACAAGGTCCCTGGTGCTGCTGGGATGACAGTAAATAGAAAGTCCTTTTGCTCTTGAAGCTTACATTTTAGTGGGTGGAGAGCGGCAGTTTATAAATGTATAATTAATGGTGAGAAGTAAAAGCGATTAAATGGGAGAGAGAGGAATGATGGAGAATGCTGTTTAACATAAGGTGTTCAAGCTCAGCCTGTTAAGGGACAGTTGAGTAGAGATCTTAATGAAGTGAGGACACGAGCTCTGCAGGTGTGTGGGGACAGGTCATTTAGGCTGGCACAGAAAGCTCAAGGCAGAAGCATGTTTGGCATAAGCTAGAATAGCAAGGATATAAGCATCAGATTTTAAAATCTTGTGAATGCGTGTGAGGGGGTATATTGACAGTGTACTTTTTCTAAACTTTCCCCAACAAACCTCTATGAGGGAATTTAATATAGGCATATGGGGATGTGTCCAACTTTTGGTTGAGCTTTAACAAAATTAGACACCATTCACTAAGTTGAATATAATTTATCCTGTTGTTGTCAGCTTGGTTTTTCATAGTGTTCACTAGGCAGAAAATACGCTGCCCTATGTCAACTTTACTTTTCATTCAGCTTTTTTCCTTATTGTAGTAAAGCATATATACTGTGAAAATTACTGTGATTTTAATAATTTTAAGCGTGTATGCACATCGTTATTATAAATCTCCAGAAATTTTTCATTTTTCCCAACTGAAGCTCAGAACCTATAAAAACTAACTCCTCATTTTTGACTACCCTCTGCCCCTGCAACTACTGGTCTTTTTGTGTCTATGACTTTTTTTTTTACTTTTGTTCTGGGGATTGAACGCAGGGGCTTTGCATCAAGCTACATTCCCAGCCCTTTTTAAATTTTGAAACGAAGTCTCATTGAGGTACTAAGTTACCAGGTTGGGCTCTAGGTTATGATCCTCTTGCCTCAACCTCCTTGAATGCTAGGATTAGATATGTGCCTCACCATGCCTGGCTATGTCTGTGAGTTGAACTACTGTAGACACTTAATGTAAGTGCAGTCATGTAAGTGTATAATTCATCTGTGTTGTTTTATGGTACTTTTATTGCTGTTCAGAGGTAGTACCTTATATCCACAAGTTAAAGGAGAAAATATTTATTTTCAGCTTAGTTTGTGGACGTTTCAGTCTATAGTTGGCTGGCTGTATGGCAGGGAGATCTGTCAAAGGGAATTGCAGGGGAGAAACAGTTCATGGTGTGGTAGGCAGAAGGCAGCAACTAACAAGGCTGCCTTACCTTTTATCCCATGAAGGCTACAAGCCAAACCAATGGTAGGCCTTCCCCTTATGCACAGCCAGAACTATCAGTGGACTGTCAATATGCCCCCTCACACACATTCACAAGATTTTTAAAATCTGATGCTTAGATATCCTTGTTATTTACCTTATGCCAAACATTCTTCTGCCTTGAGCTTTTTGTGTCAGCCTAAATGACCTGTCCCCACACACCTGCAGAGCTCATGTCTTCACTTCATTAAGATCTCTACTCAACTGTCCCTTAACAGGCTGTCAACAGACAGTAATCAGTGGACTAACTTCGTTATCATACCTTCAATGTATAGCCACACACAGTAATCCACATTCACATACCCTAGATCCAGCCACCCTCTGGAAAACCCCACCTATGAGTGCATGAGGCTTTGAGGGGACAGCTAGACACAGGCCATAATATATGGATATTGGTTTCGTTCTACATTTTAGCTGTTGTAAATAATGCTCCTAGTGCAAACATCTGTTCTGGTCTCTGCTGTCATGTCTTTTGGTTATCAACCCAGAAGAATTTGCTACATGATAGCGTAAATTGCTGTAGTTTGGGTCTGACATGTTACTCAGAAGTCCATGTTTTAAAGGTGTTGTTCCTAGTGAGACACTATTGGGACACGATAGAACCCTTAGGATGTGGGGCCTAGTAAAGGGTTTAGGTCATTGTGGGTGTGCCTTCAAGGAGATAGTGGAGCCCACCCTCTTCTTCCTCTTTCTTTTGCTCTCGGGTCATGGAGTGTATTTTCTGTACCAACTGCTTTTGCTGTGATATGCTGCCTCACTACAGCCCCAAAACCTCTGGGGCCAACTAACCATGGACTGAAACCTACTCAAGTGTGAGTCTAAATAAAACTTTTCTCATTTTAAGTTGATAATTTCAGTATTTGTTAAGTAATTGGAAAGCTGACACACAGAACTGTGTTTGATTTTTTTGAGGAACTGTCTACTCTTTTCTATAATGTCCACCCTGTTTTACATTCCCACCAGCAGTACACAGGGATTCCTATTTCTCCATATCCCCACCCAAATGTATTGTCCGATTTTTTGATAATATCCATTTTTAGAGGTGTAAATGAATGTCTTTAGTTTTAATTTGCATTCTCCTAGGAAATGGGGATGTTAAGCATATTTTTATGTGCCTTTTGGCCATTGATACATCATTGAAGAGCAGGTTACCTTCAACCATATATTTTGTTGCTTCTTTAACCCTAATTTACTGTAATTGTAAACTC
This sequence comes from Dolichotis patagonum, assembly GCA_004027295.1. Classification (NCBI taxonomy): domain Eukaryota; kingdom Metazoa; phylum Chordata; class Mammalia; order Rodentia; family Caviidae; genus Dolichotis; species Dolichotis patagonum. Next base: position 7,672 of record PVJX010024268.1, on the reverse strand, counting down.
ATGATTTGTCTGTAGACCAGGTACTTACCTACAATAACTCCAAACTTTAGCCTCTTTTCTAACAACGAACAGATTTATTGGTATCAGATAATGATAACAACAGTTCAGAAAAGTCAAAGATCAGCCTGATCTGCTTTGTTTTTGAATGTTTTTTCTCTTTGGAAGGAAAAAGTATATTGATTGGCTAACTGTGCCTGTGAAGTAGACTTCTTTAGTTTGGTAGTTGAGAAGAGCCACAAACAGGTAAGTCAGAAATGATGAAGGAACAGAGAAAAAATGTGACAAATAGCAGTATAACAATTTGATATAGCTAGATGGACAGTGGCAAAAGAGATCAGTAACAGCAATAAACAGAGAGCACCACAACTGACAGCAGAAGAGAGGCGACCCAACAAACTGACAGAAAGTAATAAAAGTATAGATAAGAATGGGATGGAGAAGGGTAGAGTGCAGATTTCTGGCTATATCTCACCTTGTGGTTCTGAAACGAGGACGATCTGTATAGGAAGCAGTGTGTGTCAGTTCTTGCAGTTCAGCAGTGTTTGGAAGGAGTGCACTGTGTCTAGTCATATGGACATAAACTAAGTTCTTCAAACCATGTGTCACATAATTTCCACTCATGGAATAAGGAGACCTCATTGAATAATTATAATCTAACAATGTTCAACGTCATTAAATTTTTTTATATTTAATGTGTTTAAAAAGGAGAAGTATTTTAAAATCTAGACTGTCCAACTGCCCATTAGTTTAAGGCACCACGTATTTTTCATTTATTTTTAAACCACCAAATGTTTTCACACTTGTTTATGAGATTTTTGGGGGTACTGCATTTAGCTAACTGAGTTACAGAGCTGCTGTGGATTGCCTTAGTTTATGTGATGAATGAAAAATGACACCATAGTTTTACATATCATCCTTTAACAAACTAAGATTGGTCAGTTTGCTGCAGAAAAGGTGGCAGGCTTATTCAAGGTTTCACAGCTAAGTTACAGACAAGTTTTTAGACAGCAGTGTTGTGCTGCTTTCTCTGATATTGTTTGTTGTTTCCTTTTTTGGGAAACTGCATTCTGCAGTATATGTAATTGAAGTGCTTTTTTGCTTCGGAGAAAATATCTCCATGAGGTCAGATCATTGAAGCAAACCATTTATTGTGTTTTCCTATTTCTTTATACCATATTTTATATTTAAGCGTAGTTTAGATTGATAATAGACTTAGGCTTGATTTGCTCAGAGGTTAGAGAGGTGATAAGACTCAGATAAGAAGACCTTGGTAAAGCCCTTTAATTGTGCTTTACAGGAATGGTTACAACCAATACCCAATAGTATTACTACTAACTGCTTTGGGATGTAGGTAAAATTCCTGTCCGCTGCTAATCACGCTGCCGTTATATGTAATCAGGTTTAAGAAAGCAGCAGGAAAGATAAAATATATGGTTCAATAGGCACTCTGTTCTATTTAAAAAGCACTGTAGAGTAAATATCCAAATACTTTTTCCCTACAAAGCTTCTCTTAGTTTTATGTACTTTGTAGAGAAGATAGAATAAACAGGAACTCTGACCAAGATTATAACCCGATTCAAGGTGACTTGAAAATGTTAAAAGATTGGCTCACTGATAGGGATGATATGTTCTTCTGATTTGAGGTGTTCCATTGTTTTTGATGTCATCGGTTTTGTCTATACTACGCAGATGATTCTGGTATTAAGTAGTTTGGAAATTCATATTGATCCATTTGGTTTTATGCTTACCCTCTGTCATGGTTTATGTCAGTGGCCCCCAAGCCTCATGCAATTATGCATTTGTGATTGGTTCATTGTCTAGCACTCAGATTGGTGGTGTGAGTGCTACACCTGCCTAGGGGTGGAGCCAGGATATGATGTAACAGTGGGAAGAAGGTGTGTCTTTCTCTCTTGCCAGTGCTCGCCTTGCCTTTTGTGGCCAGCCATGAAAGGTGGCCCGCCAGGCCACCCTGCCTTGGAGCCAACTGACTATGGACAAAACCATACTCAGTTTCTGGAAAAGTGGAAATGGAAAAATACTGTACCTGTATTATGCTCTAAGGATATACAATGAAGTTTCTCTCTGTATTTTGACAATAGTTCAGTTGAAGATAATTACCTTATCAGAGGTTTAAGAAGCTATGTCATTTAGAATATTTAAAAATAAGGGTTTTCTTTTTCCCCACTACACTGAGATATTCCTGGAGCTTTAGAGTTAAGAGAGATTTCATATGCATAGCAAAGGGATATTTGATATAAACTAAATTAATAGATATATATTCATTCACAATTGTGTGTTTATGTGTTTCTGCTTCTTTTTAGGAATGGCAAATATGTTTTGGTAGACATCTTTTTAGTTAAAAATAAGGGTGAAAATCTGGAACAGAGGATAAGACATTCCAATACATGAGTTACAAGCATTTGGTTAAATTTTAAATTTATGAATTTGGTTATTCAGTAGCATTTCAGAAACTTACCAGTAAGATGCCAAGAAAATTTGCAGAAGAGAAAGATGAAAAACATGTAAATACAACTTGAATTTGCAAAGAGTATAATTACAGGTAGTGTCATTGGGGTTCATGTTTGTTGAGCATCCCTAATTAAAAATTCCAACTCCAAAATGTTCTGAAACCTAAAACTTTTTGAAGACCGACATGACACTTAGAAAGTTTCAGATTTTGGATTGGATCAGAGATAACCCAACTTGCATAGTCTGCAAAGTCTATGCAAATATTTTAAAATTTGGAAAATCCCCAAATCTGAAAAACTTCTGGTCTCAAGTATTTTGAGTAAGGAATATTCAGCTGTAGTGATTAATCAGAAACTGTGGTATCTAAATGTTAAAGTGGCACAAGAAAACATATCATGAGTTTTAAATGAAGATGTATAGATTTCAGGCATAATGATATTTATGTGAATGGTAAAGATAAGAGCAGAGGAAAATATTACCACATTTAAAGGCTTTATTATTTTTTATGCTAAGTGGTTTGTAGAGTTGTTGATTACTTGTACCAGCGTATGAGAGTCATAGTTCAGTTGTTACAGAAATGGAATTAATCATATGATTTTGGTATTGGAAAATACTTTTGACAATATTCTACTTTCTGTGGAATCATTATTAGTCTGTTGGATCTTAGAGTCCTATTTTTATTATTGATGTATCTGCTAAGCTGTGTAGGAGAATGCTACACAGTTATTTTTCATAATATTGCATAGTATAGAGTTTGCAAATTGGAGATCTCCAGGCTAAATGAGCCTGTAAAACTTTAAACTTATATATTATTTCTAGCTAATTGAAGTATAAAGCAATATTCTTGTTTTCTCTTAAAAAAAAAACCCATGAATTTCTAGTCACATGAGACCTTCATTGTGTATGTCTGCAGTGCAACAGGTGCACCTCCCTGCAATGAGCATGTTTCCTAGTTTGCCACAGTCTCCAATGCCTGTGCCTTGTGACTGTAGAGCAGTGGTGGGGAGCTTGTGGCCAGTGTGCCACAGCAGACTGTTTCTATCTCTGAAAGCTCTAAAAGGTTCCCCATCACTGCTGTAGAGCCTCACTCTCTGCATTGATTATTAACTTTTTGGTGCCTAAAGACATTCAGATTTTCAATTCCTGCATCATACAAACTTTTATATTGACCACTATTTGTCTTTGCCTTTCTGTGGCTTTATTATACCTTTTTTCTTTGTTAAAAATTCTTTCTGGATCCCTTTAGTGTTTGGAGTATGGCATTTAGGGCAGAAGCCCCCACCTAGTATCTTATGCTGCAAATTAGATCCTTTTTCTCTCTATCCTTTGGGCTCTTTCCTTTAGTTATTGTCAAGATGGCAGCCTGTCTTATAGGTTGGGATCTGGCCTGAACCTTAAAGAGGATGTATTTAAATTTGGTTCCAGGATCCAATAAAATTGATATTATTGGAATACATTTGGACCCCTTCCCTCCAGCATCAAAGCCCTTGGTCTAATCCTGTTCTTATAGTCTTTTCTTACTTTTTTCCTGGGCAAACAATATATAAAGTCAATTTATGCTGATGTATTTTACCATAGTCGTGGTTAGAGTGTCATTGTTTCCAGTTGGTAGGTTCTGCTAGCCTGGAGCTTAGCTATCTCTAACATGAGATCTGCCCAAGTTGATAACGGACTCAAAGAAACAACTTATCTCTCCAAGAGTTAACTTCTATGTTCTCTTTCTCCTTCCAGAGATAAACTTCCCACTCGCTTTTGCCTGTGTACTTCTGATCCCAGGACTCCACAACCACCCAAGCCTCGACTCCCAGCCTTCAGTAAATCCTTCTATCCCCTGTTTTACACAGGCAGATGTTCCTTCAAATCAGCTGTTGATAAGTCATTTTGCCCACCTCCCAAACTCCTCCCCCAGCCACTTCTTTGTTCTCCCTGAGAGCCACTGCACTCAGCTCTTCTATGCCCTCATTAAAGGCCTCTTCCTACCTTGTCTCCTTATCTCTCTGGTGTTGCTTTAGATTGAATGCCAAAAATACTTAATCACTAATGATTCACTAATCACAAAATCACTAATGATTTTGAAACAATATAATTGTGATGGTAGAAGTTTTATCTGTGTTAGGAATACTACAGGAAATGCTAAGAAACTAGACATTTCTGTTTTATCATTGCAAGCTATTTAAAACAACCTTATTTATTTTGAATATTTTTCTCAACAAGAAATGTGTAATTATTTTTTTTTCAAAACAAGCATATGTGTGTATGTTTTTAAATGTCTTAATTTAAATATGTGAGACTTTTTAGTTTTATTCTCATTTTCTTCACTTAAAATGAAGAAAGATTTTTAGCCAGGTCAACACTTACTGTTTTATAATTATAAAATATTATACTGTGTAAACTAATTTTTCATTATTTTTCAAAATCCAAAGATTACTGAAGAAAGCATTCTTGTTTTGACAAATGTAAAGGAAGCTCCTTCTTTACATGGAAAATAAATTGCTACTGAATTGGAAAATCACTAAGCAATATGTTGTCAATTCAGTGATGATGAGGACTAATGAATCTGGGAGCCTAAGTCATATTTGCTAGTTCACTAGGGATTTAAATATGCATTGTCTATTGCTGTGAAGCAAGTTATTTTAAAAGTTTATAGTTTAAGTAAAAAGAATGTATTATCCCACATAGTTTCTTAGGGTCAGGAATCTAGTTGCTGCTGAGCCAGGTAATTCTGGTTTAGGATCTCTGATGAAGTTGCAGTTAAAGTGTCAGCTAGGATTGTCACCATCTGTAATTTACATCTGTAGTATCCACTTCCACACGCACTCAAGTGGCTGTCGATAGGAAACTTTAGTTCCTTACCACATAGACCGTTCCACGGAAGTGCTCACAACATGACTTTGCAGAGCAAATGACCCAAGACTGACAGTGCCTAAGATCAATAATTCATTCCGTAAGCCCCTGAGGTATTGTCCCATCACTTCCTCTGTTTGAAGTGGAGTGGTGTGGGAGTGTATGGTAATGGGGAGGTGGGCCTCTTTGGGTAATGTCTTGGAAGCTGCCACACACTGCTCCCCAGCCCACTGATTCGTGTCCTTCCCACATCCGGGATGTACACACTCTCCACGCCCCATGCCTTCATACATCTTGCCCTCTTAGTGTCCAAAGTCTCATCTTCCAAGCAGGTCGAGGCATAAGTGAGACTTCTTGGATATAGTTCCTTAAGTATAGCTCTTTGATTGTAGATATTTTCAGCTTGCCTTTGTATACCTTCATTGCTCAGCATACCATGGTGGGACAAGTGTAGGATAACTGCTTATTTTATTTGTGGGTCTTAATTTGTAAAGGTGGCATCTAGGCAAAGTCAGGAAGAGTACTGCAGGAAGAGTTTAATGTTTCTGACATTTCCCTGATATGGGTGGCATGGCTTTCCACACAGGGCCACAGCAAGAACACCACCAGCCTTGGACTGGAACCAGAAGCAAGAGTGAGGCATTGTGATAGCTTTTATTAGCGTGTCCTCATGAAAGGCAAGAAGAGATCTCTACTTTGGCTGCTATAACAGAGTTTATTGATATTTATTGAAAATACCTTCTTTTGGAAATATTTTTAGCTAGAGCAACCATTTCCTTATGTAAATTTTACACTTTCTTAAAACCGCATGGGGCAATGCTGCTAAACTGTCTGCTGCTACAATAATAAGAATTACCCTTTCTCCATTTTTGAATAACATTTACTAAAGATAGAGACCTTGACAATTGGGATACTCAGATTCATTTAGACAGTTAAATTGCATTTAACTCTCTTTGTCAGTAGAAGCAAGCCTTCTTCTGAGGGATTAGTCTTTCCTGGCCACTAGAGCCTGTAATGCCCTCCCCTGAGTTAGTTGTCTCATGAAGAAGTACAAGGACTTCTCCTTGTCAAACACCAACATCTTTTAAAGATTGCACTGTAGACCCTATAATCATATTTGAATCTACACAGGCTCCAGATAGTGAGGTAAAACATAGAAACCAGAAAACATGGAAATCAGAAGGTGTATACACCACCAAAAGACTTGGATGCTTTTAGTCTTCTTTTATCTACCGAACTCAGGAAGGTATGTGTGGGAGTGGACGTAAGAGTGTGGAATTAGTTTGAAGGAATATAAAGTGTGATCAGACAGTGATGCTAATGGTCATGGTCGTGTCAGGAAAAATTGTACGATAATACCGTTATGGGGTTTCCTAGTAGTCCAGTTAAGAGATGAGAATCAATTGGAATCTAAATGAAGACAGCGGTCTAGAAGATAAATTTTGCATAATATTTTAACTGTTAGAGTGTGTTTGCTTAATGTTTTGTCTCATTAAATCAGGCTATTTAATGGTTAGTACTTCTTTTTAGCAATGTAAGAAGGAGGAAACATGTGATGGGTACTGTTCTGAGCCTGTTGCATGTTTAAATAATTTGATACCCATTGCTGTTTTTGAAGTAGGTACTAATATTACATGTATTTTCCAGAGATAGAAAGACAATTACAGTGTTGAGAGCCCTCAGCACTCCTCTCTGATTGGATCATTTGCCAGGAAGACAGAATTATGAAGACTTCTATATTCAGTTATGGTTGACTATAGTAAAATGATACAAACCAAAAAAGCAGACATGTTTCATAGAGTAGACTCTAGGAGGAACAAGGTACTAGCTTTTAGTTGTCTCCTAGTGGAGTTAGGTAGAAATTGTTTTATTTTCCCAGCAAGTGTGTGTGACACATTGTGAATAACCCAGGATGCTCTCTAAGCCATGCTGTCCATTTGGTTGTTTGGGATCTCTTGGGCATGTAATGCCCACATAAATGGCCTTATCAGTCTTCAACTTTCATAAGCCAATTGATACAACCTGTCTTAGGACATCAAATGAACAAAAAGTGTGTTCACTGAAAATCACATTATTAGTATAATTTAAAGGACATAGCCCAAGTCTTTGGTTATGTAGATACTTTTTTTGGGTATCCACGAGTATTTCATGAGTTTGTAGGTTATCTCCCAGGAGCCAGTTAAGAGAGCCAGTTTGAACACTCCAAGTCTGCTTATTTAACTTTTTTCTGCACAACTATAAAGGAGCAATTTTCCTGGATAATAAATTGAATAGGTGTCAGGGTTAAAATTAAGCACAGACATTCTGACTCCAGAGTCAGTTGTTTTAAACATACAGTGTTCTGTACCACTTTTTTTTT
>PVJX010024267.1:0-28224 GCA_004027295.1 Dolichotis patagonum | reverse complement strand
GTTGCTTAAATTTTTTGCCTATTTTTCAGTATTGCTTTTTATTTTCTTACCAATGAGTTGCATTAGTTGTTTACATCATATTCATTAAAGTCTTTCAGTGAGTATGTGATTTGCAAAATGTTTTCTCCATGTCTGCAGTATGCTTTTTTCCTTTCCTTTCCTTTCCTTTCCTTTCCTTTCCTTTCCTTTCCTTTCCTTTCTTTTCCTTTCTTTCTGTTCCATTCCATCCCATTCCATTCCATTCCATTCTGTTCCTTCTTTTTTTCTTCTTTTTCTTTGCTTTTCATTTCTTCTTAAAAGCAAAATAAGATATGTTCACATTCACGTGACATTTTTAAGAAGATAGAACTGTAATGCAGAGACACTGTTGTAAGCGTGGGTGCTAAGGACTGAACCCCAGGCTTCATGCAACCTAAGCATGTGTTCTTATACTGAGCTATACCCTGTCTCTGTCTTTTCATTTCTAAAAGCAAAACAAAATTTAAAAAACCCCAAAAACAAATTTTTGCTGTTGATGAAATTCAGTCGCTCCTTTTTAACTGGAATGTACTTTTAATTACTTAATGATTTTTTTCCGCCTATCCTCAGGAAGCAACAATTTTCTCCTGAGTTTGCTTTGAGAATTTTTACAGTCCTGTCATTCTCTGTGTGTTCCATTGCAATTTATTTTTTGAAAGTGTAAAGTTTAATTTCAGGCTTATTTTTTTTTGCTTATATATGAACAATTGCTTTAGCATTATTAAGTGAATCCCTATAATCCTAGTTACTCAAGAGGCCGAAGTAGGATGATTGCCAATTGGAAGCCAGCCTGGGCAAAATAGTGTACGGTAGTGGAAGGGGCTATGTCTCGAATGTATGAGAGACTTTGTCTAGCATGCATTAAGCCCTGAATTCAATCTTTGGTGCATGCACACACACACACACACACACACACACACACACACACACAGAGTCTTTATTAGCTTATAGATTCTGTAGATGTTTTGTTAGATGTACACAAAAATGTCACCTTTTTGTGTTATCATCATTAGTATTGTTTTTCCTTTTAAATTTTGGTTTTTCATTGTACATTTCTAATATGTATTTTTTTTCTAGGAATATTATTGATTTTATGTATCCTTTTCAAAATATACTTATTATGTCTGGGAGTTTTCTTTCCCTACAGACTTTCCTATGAAGTCCTTGTTTCCAGCAGGATGCTTTTATCACTTCCCAATTTGTTCATCCCTTAATTATTTCCTTTGTCTCATCGCCCTGGCTGAGGCCACCAGTGCAGTGCTGGAGAAAAGTGGTGAAAGTGAATATCATTGCCTCCTTCTCAATGTTATAGCACGCAGACGCTTTTGATAAGTACATTCCTTTGTACATGCCCACTGCATAGAGGAGTTGCCCACCTTTCACCTCGGTTTTCCCATGGATGAGGTCTTCAACTCTTGTTTCTACAAACCCGAGATAGTGTGTTTCATATAACCTTCATCTTTTCCAGGTGACGCTGGTGGTTCCATCTAGACCTTTCTTAGGAAGAAAAGACAAAAATAAATCAAGTGACTGAAAGCCCAGCAGTGACTGTTGATTTGTACACAACACATCTATCTTGAAGGCAAGAACGTCCACATTCAAAGAGATGAAGCTTTTGGGGTCAGTGTTTGTTTTAACCTACATGGTTCACATTTTCTATCTTTATAGTTCACAAACTAAAGTTATTTTAATCTTAAATTTTTGAAGCCATCCATATGGTCTATGGATAATTTAATAATATGCTGCCAAAATAAACTACAGAAAATAATTTTGCAATAAACATCAGTACACATACACAGAATATATGAGATATGCTATGTTACATATTGTATTCATGTTAAATGCATGATGTGCACATGTGCATTTATCTATAAATAAATGCATATATAAATAAGTGCATATATATAATAACAAATACATATATATAATAATAAATGCATATATATATATATATACATATAGTTTTAAGCCTCTCTTTAAAACCTAGTATAAGTTAATAGGTCTTAATACCATTAAGCCAGTCAGTTGAAGCTCTAAAATAATATAGTCAGGACAATTTACATGAATGAAGAAAGAATTTAATAATATTGACTGTATACCTAAATCACAGAATTGTGTTAAATATCAGAAGATAATACTTAAAAAGTCTCTTTAAATCTTTAGAGGAAGTTTTGTGTAAATATCTTTGCATTTGCATAGTTCATATGTATGTTAATAATGAAGTTTCTCTGAAGATGCATTCTTGCCCAGGGCACTATATTTTAAAGGTGATATTAAGTTACGTTTATTTTCTATGAAAATAGAGCAACACTGAGATATCAAGAGGAATAACATAAAGCTTGAAAATAAAGTCACAAAAATGATTCATTATTTCAATAATGCTTTACATTCTTATTTCACATTTTATCATAAAGATAAATGAAATAGTCCCACTAATAATACACGTAGGAATCCCTGAACTCCTGTCTTAACAAAGAATAGAAAACAGTCATTATATTTACATCCACTCGGTTACATTGCTCAGTGATTTAGGCTCAAAAGTCAAAATCTTAAGAAATGTTAGTGGTGTTCCATGTTGCGTGTTATCTGACCTTGACTCAGGTGGGGCACTGACCTAAGAAAATGCTCCAAGTCCACATCTTAAATTTGTGTGTGTAAAAACATGCAGCTATTTTTAACAAAAGAAAACAAAACTTACAGAACTCAATTGTTCATTATTTTTTCCTTTTTTTCTATAATGAACTTTTCCAAAATGTTTCAGTATTATGGACCAAAGGGCAAAATGTGGGGAAATGATCTTTTCCATAGCTATTCTATTTTAACTTTCTTTGGAATGAGTGATAAGAGGAGCTTTTTGTGTGTATGAGATCTCCTCACATTTAGAGAATGTGAGTCTTTCACACTATCTCTTGCCAAGTGTTCCATCTCCAGTGGAATAACAACCTCCGTCAGGCATGTTGTTGCTAGGTTACTATTAAATAGAATTACTGTAGTATAATGTATTCGTAATATATTCATAAAGGAAGAGTCTGGAGATAAGTAAGAAAATAATTATAACAACCTTGTCATGTTTATGCAACTTGATGTGTTAATATATATCTAGAGGCATTATTCTAAGAAGAGGGAAGAAAGGCAGATTTATTTTCCATTTTGAATATACTTAGTGAGTCACTGAATGTTTCTGGTATATTCCATACACTTGAAGACATCTCATTTAAAGAAGATAATTAATCTACAAGGCTAGATTTCCAAATTTGTCATAATCAATATTGGAATTGACTAGCACAAATACTGACAATTAGCATCGAGAAATGACAAATGTTAAATTTGGAGGGGAACTGGAATTGTATTTATTCTAACTTACACACAGTCGAAAGTATCTCTGCTTACTGATCATGTACTTTATTATTGAAGGATCCCATTAAATATTGATTTATGCATGAATGGTTCAATATAATTAATGCTGCTGTTATACACATTAATGATCATGTGTGCATTGTGACCACTTGGCAAATTTTAAAAACGTGAGATGGCCAAGATCAAATCACATGGACGGGCTCTGCTGTCCCTGTATCCTTGTATTTATAAAACCTCATTTGTTTATTAGATAAGCAATCAAGGCAGAATCTTACAGGTCTATAGATCAATAGTATGAATAGTAGATTTGTGAAAGGTAGGAGGTGCTTGTCCTTTTAGAATTAGTTACGTTGGTTTAACAGCATTACAACATATAATCTACACTCAAGTGGAATAATATGAACTCCCATAGCTTATGATTTCTCTTTTGTACAGGCCTCTCAAATATCTCTCATTTGTACTCAAGAAATTATGCTTCTTTAGAAAAAGGTAATGGATGACTTGAGAAAATAGATCCACTTGGAAACTTTCTAAAATAAAACTAGAACCAAAAATTGTAACTCTAAAAATGTGTGAGTTGTAGATGTGGACAGTTTTGCAAATGAAGGGCGAAAAATAAAACCTGCTGGGAAATAAAATACCACGAAATGAAAATGGGTATACAATGTTTAGAATCCCCACTGACATTTAGCAACTACTGGAAAAAAATAGTTTTGAAAGGAATCGAGGCATAACTATGAGCTAAACTAGGTGAACTGAGTGTGAGCAAAACAATGCAGAAGTGGGTAGAGTACACTGATTTTTTAAAAATTAATTCCAGTTTCCTAGACTGATGGTTGAGGGGGTAGAAATGAAGCTTTTTAATTTTCCCCACTTAAAAACATAAAGTTTTATTTCATACCACATCCTAGAAAGTTGGGCTAAGTAAGAAAAGATGTTGATATCCTTTGTTTTGTGAAAATATAAAACAAATGAATGCCAGCAAAGTTTTCAACCACTGAAAGAGAAATCATTTTGAATTCCTACTTTTGCCATCCTTCCAACCTTGCACCTTCAGGCTGAAATGCAGCCAGCTGAATACGAAGCGGCTCCTCAGATTCTTCCAAGAGAACAAGAAGCCCGCTGCCTTCCCTGGTCTCCTCTCCACTGTAGCCCCAGGCAGAGCAGCTGTCAGCCGCTGGAAGAGGCCAGAGTCAGAATCAGCTTGCAGTCTCTCAGAGACTTCTGATCCCTCCCACACACAGGCGAGGGCTTTAAGTCAATAGCTGAGCCCCAGCCTCGCCATCCTGTTATTGGCGTTCTCCAGTGTTTTTCCAAAATCTGAGGTGAAATTTTAACAAACATCAGGAAGTGGGAATTGTGAAAAATGGGTCTTCTTGACTGGCAATAGTTTTTAGGAGAGAGTCACCTCTTTTTCAGAGATTAAAATCAATAGTGACTGTTGGACGTATTGAGACGCACACAAAACCTGAAAGGATAAAATAGCCAGCTAATGACAGCGCTTGTCTCCAAGATTAGGCTGGTGGTTAAAGTAACTTTTACTTGTTCTGTAGAATTTTAATTTTGTATAATTAGCTTGCAGCTTTAAATATTGGGCATTGATAATTTTATATCAATTGACCAACATGAATTTAGGGTACACATAATACTTAAGAAATAAAATATTTTTATGAAATACATTATTAAAGAATGACACTGATGCCACAAAGATTCTCCATAGAAAGGAGATTCCCACTCATTAAAAGAAGAAAAGTGGCCAAATGTGTTACACTGATTCTAGTAAGAAGCCTATTTTTTCTGTTACCTAATGACAAGATACATATTAAATTATTGATAACTTTACTACTCAATTGAAGGTAGGAGGCTGAAAATATGGTATGTTGACCCTCATCTCTCCAGTTTTCTGCACAACGAAGACATCACCAAGCGTACACATACTTTCAAAACTGCCCTCAAAACAAAGCTGCAGATGATTAGCATTGATCTATGTTTGCTGATGCTACCCTAAAAGGGCTTCTCTGACAAACTGCTTCTTAATTTAGCATACAATAAACCTCACTCTCAAGACTTCCTAACATGAAAGTGCATCTGAATAACTCAAGTACTTTTCAACATGCACATACTAAACTTCCAACACAGAAAGTTTGGTTTTGTAGAAATAATATGGAGCTTCACATGGATATATTGAAGACAAAGTTTTCAACTCCTGTGATGTATTGGTTATGAATTCTAGCGTAAAACAATCGCCATTATAAATAAATACGTATTTATGATAATGTAGGTCTACTGTGTGTAACTTCCAATGATGTGGATTGCAGCTCTGACCTTTGTGCTCCTGACCTTGACCTCAGTTGTTCCAAGGATTAGTTTTTTCATTGACAAAAGGAAGGTATTAAGCTATTGCTTCTATTTTTCATGTCCATTGTACCTCAAAAGGATTTCTAGATAGGCCATACCTATTGTTGGAACTGTAGATGCATTGCTTCAGCTTTGGGTCCTCAATTTTTTCATCCTTGAACATTGCACTGTATTACTGAGTCAGATAAGCTTAATTTTTATTCTGAATTCAGCCTTCAGGGGTGAATGAAGTTGCAGAGGAGGAATCATACACAGGCAGCAAACAGTGAGAACGCTTGCCCTCTTTTCCTGCTTTGGTCACGCTGTTCTATGTTTTCATACTGGGTATTTATGTGAGAGTCTTTTGCAGGAAAAATATATTTTAAAGCACCAAGAAGGATCATCTCTGGGATCACAGGCAGCTCAAAATTTTTTCAGTCCAATTCACATGATTGCTACACTCATTAGTTAATGTTTGTTAGTGTGGTTTGTAAAATAAAAAAAAAAAACCTCTAAGGCTGGAAGTACTCAAGTATGAGATTCTTCTATGCATCCTCAGCTCTGTACTGCTTATTGTTGATCTTATCCTAATTCATTTTGCCTTTTTACCCCTATAAACCACCCCACACCTTACTGAGCCCACCCGTTCATCACATTCCTCTCCCAACCAAATGCAGGCATCTGGCAATTTCAGCAAACAGAAAACGTAAGGTGGTAGTAATCCTGATATTTTCCCCTTTTCTGGCATGGTTAAGAAATAACCATATGCCTATACTTGGAACACGGACATTCAGGAAAGACTTCTTCAGCTCTGCTCCAAGCTGAGTCTGTGGCAGCCAGCCCTCCCTTGAACAACGTAACAGAATGAAAAATTCATCTTGGTAGCTAGGCATTTTCAGTTCAATTTATCCTTATGAGCACTACTCACATCCCTCCTGAAGGTTCTCACTACAAACATGCTCAACTTTGAATTCTGTACTGATCACTCATATATATAAATTAGAATTTTATCTACTCAAAAAATATTTAGTTTCTAATATGCCTAGTTTGTGTTAGGCTCACAAGTCAAACACATCGATGAGAGAGCAGTTGGCTTTGATAAATGTAGAAATTCAAGGAAGAGCAGGACATATATAAGTGGTGATAAATACAATACAGTACTATAAAGACACAGGTCTGGGACATATATAACACAGTGTGAAGCATCTGAGCTGACCTTAGATGCTCCAAGTAGATTTCATAGAAAAAGTTTCTGTTTATTCATGAAAAATCATGTTAGGATAAAAACATTGGAAAGAGTTTTCACAACTAAGCAAAGCAAATGGCAGGCAAAACTACAACTAGTCATGAATAAAGTGCAGTATGTTAAGCTTTTGCAAAAATGGCTGGGACATAGTTGACAAACCAGAAAGTGTAATGGAAAAATTTATGCTAATGTTAAACATTTCGACTTTACTCTTGAAGCATTTTAAGTGGAGACTTGATATGCTACCACATATTCTACTTTTTCTCCTTTTATACATATGCCTTAAAATGGTTTGTGTGGGTAAACCTCTGCTTCTAATTTGCGTTTACATTTGCACATCAAGAGACTTTTTGTGCAAAAGTACATGCAAATTATTTGAAGCTGGTACTATAAATGCAACTACTCTGAAAAGACTTTGTAAATAGTGTTATATAACATTTTAAAGCGCATATGTTTACATTGGAGCCCAGACACCTAAATTTTAACCCATTTCCAAAAGCTTACAATGATTCCATCGGTGTAAATACAGCTCGTTTACTGAGGCTTATTTTACCAACACTGACTTGACAAGGCAGTGGAGGCTTGAGTTGAAATCTCTCCATAAAATACTGATAGAATTACGCAGGTCTGTCTCTGATGCTTCTATTGCTCTGCCTAATTGTGTTTACTACTCATTTGAGCATTTTGATTTTTTTTCTCAACATATTCTCAGGTTTCAAAGTGTTTCAATAGCTCCTTTTCAAAAAAATCAAACTAGATTCCTCAATGTGCAGTTACCTACCTTCTGCGAGATGGTTAAGACTTTCTAATTCTCTACATTTAGAGGCTGAAGTAGTAGCAACCTCAGTACCCCCTCAGGTACGTTAGTAGGATGATGAGGTTTTTGTTTACTTCTCTCTGTTGCTGACACAAAAAAACCTGATGCCCAAATAAAAGAGGGAAAGGTGTATTCAGTTCATAGTTTGTAGAGATTTCTGTGCATAATTAGCTGGCTCCAGAGCAGGGTGGCCTGGCAAAGGGACAACGGTTCATGGCGGCAGAAGACAGCAAAAGTAGCAAGCGCAGAAAGAGGGAGCACAAGCCTCTTTTCTGCTTACACTGTAAGCAGGCTATCCGCCCTAGGGTGAGTGTAGCACTCGCACCATCTCCATGTGCTCCTTCTGCACAGGCCGAGGCTGTTTACAAAGTGAGGACCCTGGACCCCTGCTGAGTCACTTAGTTATGCTTGTAAACTCAATTGGTCACAATGAATCAACCATTATAACATTCTAGGGTTTATATAGCTGTCTAGGGCATCTTCTCTATACCCTAAAGTGTAGAATTGCTAATTCACTTAGCTAAACTTCCAAACTTCTTAAGTTGAGATAATGTATCAACCATCACAGTTTCCTCAGGTTCTTTCTCTTACTGACTGAATTCCTTCTCATCTTTTTCTGTCCGCTTTCCTCGTATCATTTAACATGGTTATTAGTGCACAATGTTTGCCTGTGTGAGTCATTTATTTTGCTTAACGTGATGATCTCCTGTTTCATCCAAGTTCATTCTTTTTCATAGCTATTCAATACTCAATGTTGTACATAGAACATATTTTCTTGATCCACTTACTCGTTATGAGTGCCTAGGCTAGTTACATATCTCGGCTATTGTGAATTGTACTGCAACATATATGTGTATGCTGGTATCATTTTCCAGGTATTTTTGAGTAGTAAGTTGAAGATTGATTAAAATTATTGCCTCCATTTGATTCCTACAAAACAAGTCATGCTGTTTTCCCTGTTCCATGTAATATTATCTCATCACAGAAAGAATTTATGTTGAAAAAATTACAGCACACAAACATTTTACATTTCATTCACCGAGGCCATGTCTTTAAATAAGAACTGAGTTGTAACAATTACAACAATAATAAAAAAAAACACCCAGTGATTGAAAATTTACTGCTGTTACAGTTTATACATGACTTATGCAAACTATCACATTTCATGTTCTTACAATATTCCTGAAAGGATGTCATTAATGTTATCTCCAAGTTGCAGAGGACAACCTATATTCAAATTGGATACATTTTCTAAGGTTAATCACATAGAACAGAATATATTCATTCTCAATTTATCTTATTTGAAAAACTGCTTTGTTAGTTCCACCCTATGTCTCCTTTGCCATCTGTGCCTTTAGACATTCATTGATTCTTATAGGAAAAATATAATGAATAGCTTATCAGTGGCAAAATCCTTGTTAGAAATTATAAGGCTTCAAAGAAGAATAAAATTTAGATTCTGCTTTCAGGAATATTCAGATTACAATTTAAGTAAGTGAAATGAAACACACACAAAAATACTAATAGTACGATGTTGAAGATATCTGTCAGAGTTTTAGAGAAGGGTAGATTTTCCAGCTGGATGTTTGGAAGAGCTGTTAGGCAAACAGCCACATTAAAACCAAGGAAATATAAGATGGAATTACAATTAAATATTCTGACAAACAGACCATATCAGCAAAAATTTTAAAGTCTGCATTGCTAAGTATAGAAGAACAGGGAAAACAAAAAGAAGCCTGCAAAATCAATCTTTGTAAATCTAGAAAATTTAAAAGCCCACATATCCTGCAGTACAGCAATTCCCAATAGATACTTTTGTACAACTGTGCTGTTTCCTCATTGCACTGTAAAAACAAAAGCTAGCATAAAACAAAAATTGTGATGCATCCAAGAAATGTAATAGTATACACTGAGTGGACCATAAAGACATGAATTAATATCAAGCAACTGACAAGCAATAAGCAGACCACAAAAGTATAGCTATGGAATTTTTCCAGCTATAACATTTTTAAAGGAGGCAAAATGAAGTTAGTTTTTAAAGATACTCACATAAGTACTAAAACTGATTAAAGGCAGGGAAATGCTTGCTGCAAAGATCAGACTACTGGTGGTCTCTATGTGATGCAAAGTGGTAAGCACACAATAATGCAATATTCTATTTCTTAACTAGTGATTGTGTTACTAGTTTCTCATCAGTCTTTGTACTTTATGCTGGTCTTTTAAATTGTGTACATGTTGCAAATATTATTCTGTTTGCAAAAGATTCTTCAATTATGCATGTTCCAGTTTTCAATCTTTTATTATCGTTAATGATATTATGAAGAATAACCTACCTAAGTGTAAGTATAGACTAAATTCTTTGGCATGAAATGGTAGCAATAAAAAAATAACAATACTGCCAGGGGACTTTCTGTGACAGTTATATTTGATTTACAATTGTATCAGCAGTAACTGTTCCCCATTCATTCACAGTGTTACCAAGTTTATTATCAAGCCAATAGCTACAAAATGGTATTTCACTGAGCTTATAATTAAGACATAATGATTAAGAGATACGTGTATCTTCTTTTTTGAGTATGATCTGTTCAATTACTTTGCATATTTTTTAATTAAACTGGTTTTTAAAATAGAATTTTAGGAACTCTTGACCAATTAAGAAATACAGTCATTTATTTCTGTGATATATGCTACAGGGGCCAAATATACACTTTTAAGAAGAGAGAAAGACAGAATTAAGAATATGTTAAGAAAATGTTATCTGAAACAGGATTTGGAATTGTAGAGAAAGGTAGAAAGGGAGAGGTAGGCAAAATTGCTATAAAACTGAGCATTACTAAAGTCTGAGCATTTTGTAAACTGTTGCATAAGTAATCAGACTCATTCCAGGAGTGAAAAATCCTAAGAAAGCAGAGGGCATGTGTGTGCCTGTGTGTGTGTGTGTGTGTGTGTGTGTGCACAAATGTGCGTATGAGAAGCAAATGCATGAAGATGGGCTGTTGTGAACAATAGTTCTGGAATGATTGTGGGTAAACGCTAGCAGACAGAAATGAAAAAAAATAGATGCTGCTGGGACAATATCTGTCATAAAATAATCTCAAAATGTATCTAGGAGAAGACAACACTTACTCTTAAAGGTAGCAGTAGAAGATGTGGTGGATAGGCCATTCAAAAATCATAAAAAACGTATTTACCAATATTTATTATATAAAGTCAGAGACAGCATTCCACCAAGAGAAAAAGTTCAGATACAGATAATACAACCATCTTTGAGAAAACCAAAAAACAACAACAACAACAAAATCTTCCACGATAAACCAATAGAAGAAAACAAAGAGTTCCCAGAACTTTAAAATTTAGAGATAGAAATGGTGGAAAATATGTGGTATTCTATCACGAACCAAAATTCTGAGTTTCGCATAGCTGGCTGCAAAGTACTGCAGATAGGGAGCCATCTGGAACACACCAGTTTTCAATGCTTTTGTGGGTCAGAGAGAAAGCTGTGGTGGGCAGTGTGATTAATGAAAGAGAACGTGTGTCACATGCAGGTAATCTAAGACAAGTTCGGAAAATGAGCGATACAGAGAGCCTTCGGAGTTCAGTCTTCAGGACGACTGACAGTGATGTTTGATGGTTAGTTGCCTTGGATAAGGCAGAGGGACCTCTTTCAGCCACAAAATCAACAAGAGGCAGAGGACCATGTAAGCTGACTTTGTATAATGACTCATGATTCAGCACTTTCCACCACTGTAGCATAGAATGAGTAGTTGGAATTTGGAGCACATAAAGTGATTGCTATTGTCCATACCTGAGTATGGTGGGTGATACTTTTTTGATTATATTTTATCTCAATTCTTTTCAGAAGCACAAAAACCTGAATTCACATAGAGGTAGGGATTATTAAATCTCAGTAAGTCGATGAGGTCACTGAATTGTGCATGCTGAATGTTTTAGTAGTATTTTAACAAAAATTGCATTCCAAAGTCATTCCACTATGATGATTTTGTACTCAAACATCACTGGATGTGAAGAAAAACTCCTAATAAAATTATGCATGCACAATGTTATCAATAATGATGTAATTACAATGACATTAATAACAGTGTGAGGGATTTTACTCTGAAATATCACTGTAGAGAAGAACAGGTAGAGCGTAAATAAGTGAGCATCTCACAAGCAATACTTTGTTTAATTTTTATACTGCAATTTACAGCAAAAGAATGATCACATTGGGAACCATACTTTACAGGCAAGAAGAAAGCTGCATTTTCTTTATTATCCTTCAGTGAAACTTTGTACTCCAAGTTACTCAAAATTCCCATTCTCCTAACATTCTGGTAATGTTAATGCACTCTAAACTTGTTCCTACATTAAATAACTTAACACTCTTTCAATATTGTTGGACTCCAGTGTTCCACTCTTATTATTACTAATCAGATCACCTAAAGCTGTATGTGTCAGAAGACGTGGTAACTCTAATATTAAAATGAGTTTAAGCTGTGAAGTATCGTAATTTCTCCTACTACTCCTGATATCAAGACAAACAATGCTCTTGTTCTTAAAGACATTCTCTACTAAAATACAAGGAGAAGGAGCATTTGGCTCTCCTATTTACCAGCTGCAGGTCTTTTGACGTGATGCTTAAATTCTCCGAGGTGTGCTCGCCAGGTCTATAAAATGAGAAGTTCCAAATGAAAGAAGAACATAATAGTGAAAAATCAAATGGAATTACCTAGGAAACAAGGCTGGCCATATAGACAAACAAATTCACCTTTCCCAAGGTCATGCTTTGAGTGAATTACACTTAGACCTAATCTTTCCAAAGTTCTGAATTGATCAAGGACAATGATGCACACAAGCAAAACTCTCAAGACCTGAAATATTGACAATTCATGCTGATTCTATGTTTTGGGAGAGAAATAGTTCCACAGAGTCCTCTTTTTTCACAGTGGAGTTAGCACAATTAATGCTGTTTAAATAGCAGTCTGAATTAAACGTTGAAAAAGACTTTCCATGAATTTGTTCATCTTGTTGCCAAATACATCCATAAACACACTACATGAAAGCATGTGATACTCTCTGATACTTATGCTCAAGCAGAAAAGCCATCTGTCTTTGGATGGCCATTTTCTTTCTATTAATTACATTATTTTGCTTGGTCAATTGCCGCATTTGTATTATCCTCAGTAGTACCTTGTATTATGAATTTCCCAGAGAATTATAAAAGGTATTTGTTTTTGATTCTATAGGGGACCAACAGAAGAAAAACCAAAGACCAGTGGCAGATATTTACTGTGGTGATTTCATCCCTAGCTGCAATTCAGAATCCATGGGGGACTTGAAAATATGCTGATGTTTTATCCATCCCAGCCACACTTACTGAATCAGGATCACCAGAGGAAAGACCTACCATATGCACTTATTAAAGCCTCAGAAATGGTTATCAAACATAAGCATAAGGAAGACAGCTTCATTGGTCTTCAACCTCTTGATAGCAAATGCATAGTGAATCTAGAAGTTTCTATGTGGAAAGGGGGAATCTTGAGTGACTTTGCTAGATGTAGACTCTGTGAAGGTAGAGAAATGTGCCCCCAAAATACACTGCTATATTTTAAATGGGCAGAATAGTATCAGCCAAACAGTACTAGGCATTTGATAATAAAATGTTGGGTAATTATTTACATATAAAGTGAGATATTACACATGAAGAATTTAGCACAGTGATTATCAAATTATGATACGAATAATCCTTCTAATAATTCATTGCACACATTTCTGTCTTTATTTGCAGATTGATCAGGTTCTCCTTCTTGGCATTTCTGTTAATGCTATAATTAAATACTAGGCAAACAGAGAGAAATAAAGAAATGTACCAACTGCCATTTATTCTCATAACCGTCCTGTCAATGGGGAAGACAAACCTTTGCAATCAATAGAATAGCTGTCATTCATCCATCGCTGAGTGTTTCATTCTGTCACAGCCTGTTCAGTTGCTGTTGCAAAACTATTATAGACTGAATCACTTACAAATAACAGAAATAGTGTTTCTTACAGTTGTAGAGGCTGTGAAGTCCAAAATCAAGGCACAGAACACATTCAGTATCTGGTGAAGACCTATTCTTCAGAGATGCTACTTTCCTACTGTGTCCTTCCATAATGGAGAAGTTAAAAAGTCTCCCTGAAGACTCTTTAGCAACATAAGGTCACTAGTTCCATCTAGTCACACCCTAAAACCTTCACCTCTCCACATTATTACACTGGCATTAGGTTTCAACACATGAAGTTAGGTATGGGAGGAACACAAGGAAATGTCGCAGGTCCCAACTTGTGTCCTTTCATAGGGATTTGTCTCGTCCAATTCTCACATTGTATATCCTTTGTCTGTTAGGACATAACATAAAACAGAAAGTCCAGGTCATACAGAATGTCAGTGCTTTACTGGGAAGAGTTCTTTTTCTTGGAGACTGAGGGTCCCATGTGGCTTCTAAGGTACCAGTTCAGAGGCCTCGTTCTCATCCTTTTGCTACTTGGCTGTTACATTCTTAATAAAGTTAATTTGCAATGCTTTCTTCCTCTTCCTACTGCCTGGAAAGAGCCTCCATATCCTACTTTATAGAAACAAAGCTAACATGGACTCTACAATGTGAATTATTACATGACAGCTTCAGACTTACAGAGCTGAGTTTCAGGACATCAAAAGTATTCTCCTGTTGAGTGTTCTGATGTTGTATATCTGTGAATATGCTAAAAGTCCTGAGTACAAATGTGGGTAATGTATAGTGTGTGAATTATATCTTGAAATGCTCTTTAAAAGAAAAGGAGAAAAAACTTCTTAATAAGTCTGGATGCAGTCCTTAAAATACATTTTCACCATGAAATTTCTGAAAAACCTACCTATAGTCTAGAAAGATAAAGTATAAACTTGTTTGTTCTGTCTCATTATATTCACTAAAATCCCTAAAGTTTTCTTCTAATATTTTTCAAATGCAAATTAAGGAAGTGCCTATTCAACAGAGACTCTTTTAACCTTCATGGATTTCTTCATAAAAGTAGTTACTACATGAAATAACCCAGAATCAAAGATGTTAGTAAATTTGCACAACATAAGGGATGAAGTTAAGCGTAGGAAATTACGTCCCCACCTACAGTCAAATAAGCATTTGAAACATGATACAATTCTGTAGTTATTTTTGTGAAAAGAGAGAGTAGTGAATCTTGATAAAATAAAGTAAGCCATAATACTTCTTACACAATATACATATTTTGGCAAAAAAATATATATATATATGAAAATGTATATATGAAATGTATATATAAAATGTATATATATATATATATATATATATGAAAATGTGTAAATGATTATCTTACCAGATGGCTGTCTGCTGGGAGTTCTTTCCAGGCCGTTGTTGTTCTCAACAAAGATTTGGCAAGACACACAGAAAAGGCAGTTGGAGTAAAGTTAGTGGAAATAGTCTTTGGATTGAAAATTCCTGGATGGGCTTCCGTCGCATACAAAGAAGGGATTGGTACAGTCGTCCTGTTAAAATCTCCTTTGGCTTGGTATCAGCTAGCAGTTGCCCTATGGGAAGACTTTCTTGGTTTCCTAACAGATACAAATGAAGGACTAAAACCAGCTCTCTTCTGATCGGTATTACAAACCATGCCACATTCAAATGCGGGGCTGAAAGTGTGTGGCCTTCGGATTCATTTGTGCACAGGGCTCAGGCACTGTGGAGCCTGTCTGCGTCCTTATGCTAGACATGTCCTCTGGGCTTTTATGACGTGTGACACATTCTGCCTAGTTACTTACCCATATTATCCCAGCCCAGACCTCTTACCTCAGTTGTATATTGTGTGTGTGCAGATGTGTATGAGAATGTACACTGAAACCTAGTAATATTATAAATTTAGATGCGCTTTCATTTATGAGCATGTATTAATTTTTGAACAAAATCATGCATTAGTTGTAAATCCAAAAAAGGATTAGTGATTCTTTCCTCAAATTTCCCATTTTTCTTTTTTTTTCATTTTTCACGCAAAGGCAAAGAGCATCATGAGAAATGTTTTATATGACAGACATGAAGCTATGCCAAATACTACTATATTAGTATGGAAACTTTTAGTAACTAACCAAATATTTTAGATTGACCCTGCTCTTACTATTCACAGTTTTTAGCTTTAAAATTCTGCCTTTACCTCTATCTATAATGGAATCTAGAATAACTTTCTGTTCATACTCATTGAAGTTATGCACTATATAAAACACACAGAAAATTAAAGCCAGAAAAAGCCATGAGAGATAAATGAGCCACGCCCCTTTCCTTTAGGGATGGAGAAAATAGAAGTGCAGACAGGTGACACAGTATGTCCAAGCTCGCACAGTGTTTCGGGCAGGGTGAACATTGACTCTCACATTTCCCAAAGCCCAGTTCAGCTCCCTTTCAGCTAAATGACAGTATGTATCCAAGAAATCTTGATTTATGGCATAGATCCCACACTAATTAGAAACACTCAACCTCTTCCCATGTATAAAACCTATCAGATGGTACTCAGCAGGTATCTTCACACCCTTGCTTTCAAATCTACAAAAATGAGTGTGTTCAGTTGTTTAGCCCAATAAACAATAGAACAAATGTTCCCAATATTGGCTGTGTTCAGAACATGCCATGCTTATACAGTGGCGTCCAAGGCAAGGTTGCTTGGCCTTTTTTCATGGTTGGCCATTGGGTGATACCTGCTTTGGGGATCAGTTGCTTGACACACTGCTGTAAGTTGTTGCCTGCATTGGGTTTTCCTCCACCCAGTTCTGAAAGTAGTTTGGACCCACAACAGAGGACAGCAGAGAGCTCAGAAAAGCTGAAGAAATCTGATACCTGAGGCATTTTACATAGTACACTTTACTAGTCAGGGTTCCATTAAAGCAGCAGAACTGCTAGCTTAGGTAGATAATAAGGCGATATGGGAAGAGAGAAACAAAGGTCTTTGAATATCAGAATCCTCTGTTGGCAAGAACTTCATAGTCAAATGAACTTCCTGTCTTATTTTCTCATCTCCAGAGTCATCTGAAAAATAGAGAAATACATCTGTGCAGATGAGTGCGTGTAAGGCTATGCACGAATGGTCAGGAACACGATAAACTTATGGAGATGTGCTTTGAATTTATGAGTAGTTTTTTCAACAAAACATGCACCTTTATTATAAATTAAGAAACAATAATAGTTCTCTCCTCAAATATCTCATTCTGTTTTTATCTTTCCTAAAAAGACACAGAGCATTATGAAAAGATGTTTATGTGATAGAGATGCAGCTATCTGAACTATTATTTTATAGAACTCTGGGGACTTTGAATTTAATGTGAAGTGTGAGCACACACTGGTTTAAGTGTGTAAGCTGACTCTTCTGGCCTACACTTCTTCTTGGTTTAGAGAACTAATGTCTATTTCACTCCTCTAGCAAGTTATGATGAGAAGAATAGCTTTCTTTCCACTGTAAGACCCTATGGGCAATAAAATATGTTCTTTGGTCTGAAGAAGTACTGGTCAGTCATTCAACTCACATATTATCCTCTTTCCTAGCTTTTCACATATTGTACTGCCAGGTAAGAAAAATCAGACCAGGGTCTATGTGTTTATGCTTCTCAGGATCTATTAGTGTCCCCCAGGGCTACATGCATCAATTTCGTTTGCTAGCTACTTTCAAAGCCTTCACTGCAGAAAGTCCACCTACTCTCCATGGTATCTACCCTGTTTCTGGCAGCCAGAACAGTGTCTATGGGTGATCCGTGATCAGGAGGTGCAGAAGAAACGTGTCTAGGGTCAGTTCACTGCTGAAGCTACCCTATGCTCACTCACTCTGCTGACACACGTGGTCACCGTAAGAGAACAAACCCAGAGCTCCGTTTGGAGGTTCCAGTCATCTTCCAGATCTGGAAAGGGGTTCCCCCAATAGGCATCGTTTTGTGCAATTTTAATTTGCCCCTTAAATTTCAGCATGACTCTGTGCTGCGTGAGGACTCCTTTATCAGGACACATTTCATTGTCCTTGTCCCTAACCTTATGATCAAGCCACTGTGCAAGTGAATTACTGGAAATGAAAATATCCTGACTTTTCTCACTTGAGTTATTCCATCCCTGCTAGGAAAATAATATACAATTCAGCCCCTAAATTGATTTATTCTTATTTTCTTCAGTCAGAGTGACAACTTTCAAACAGGAAGTTGCTCATTCACGCAGAAGTGTGGTCTGCACTCCAAGCAGCTCTGTGTCTGTCAATTGTGCCCTGTTCTATGCATCCTATAGACAAACACTCACATCATAAGATTACCTCCTGGCATTCCCCAGCCAGTGTAATACTACACAAGCTATCCCTATTTCTATGTGGAGGGTTTCTCTGACATCACCTAAACTGGATATTTCAGATGCAGATTATTTTGTATTTTGGTCGTTGTGGCAGTGTCAGCTAACACATGCTAGCAGTGATCTCTCGGATGGAAATTCTGTGGTGTGAAGTCCTCGTGCTCATCCCCGGGAAACATTGACAAGCTTATGTCACTGCCCCAGTCCTCATCACACATAGAGGATTGCACACCAACACCCCCAGCTTTCTTTCTACACTCATGGGCTCTGGCATGCTTACTGGTTTTCATTCATTACATATATCCAATGAATACTACCGGAAGCGGAGATTTCTATGCCTTTTGCTTTATAATACTAGGTTATAGAATCTTGTCCTGGTGAAATACAATGTCCATTCCTACATAATCAGATAAAAGAAATTTACTGTCTTCAGATAAAGCCTGTTCAACCATACTTGTGTTCCCACAGGCTTGTACCTTAATTCTATTAATCCTTACACCCCTACCTTTAGCCCTTATTCTGGCTTTAGTAACAGGGTGTGGCATTCTCCAGCCACGTGTAATATCAGTTTTCATAAAGCAATCAGGAAAATGAGACATAACTCTCTTATGGAAGCCTGTTTAATTTTACTTTCAATGCCCTGTCAACTCATACATATTTGAGTTCTCTAAATCTAATTGTGGTCCTCATTGAGATTTCTCCACTGGGCCACAGTTCACAGAATTCCTACATCAACAAGTCCTAGGAACATTTCTTCTCCTTTCTTTGACTATTTTATCCACATTATACAAAATCTTGAAGTCAAGAAATCCTGACCCTTTGAATTTCTGTGTTGATTAATCTGCTGAACCATTGCCTTCCCGTGTTTTCAGGTTAGATCATTTTAATCTTTCATCTTTTAAAATTAAAATCATTTTCATTTTAATCTTTCTAGATTTCTATATTACTCTATCACTAGCTGAATAGAACATACTTGTCTAGAACTCTTTAATATTGGGGGACAGCCAGGGGTCCCATGGCCCTCCAAACCATTGCTAATGTTATATTAAAAACTTTGTTTTAACCTCCTCAATGCCTGTTTTATTCTTCCCTTTTCAAAATATTTCCATCCAGATCTGTGACTTTCCCTTTCATTAACCTCTTGGTTTAGATCAGTACTTTTTCCTTATTTCTTAATAAATATTAATAAACATTACCACCATACTTATACCACACTTTTGGCTCCTCTTGTTTCCCCAATCTTTCATTAATTTTTTGTTCTGCTAGCATCCATAAAACTTGGGAAGGGAGATTAAGACGGAATATTCAGTAAAATTTCCTGGTCTCCTGTTTGGTTTTGCAGCAGTAAGTCTACATGGGAGGCCCATGAGAAAGGTGTATTCTTAAGCACATCACATATCATGATCTACATAATTGGCATATTCAGTGGATGAACAACCCAACCATCACAAAACCAGTCCTACATGGTCTGCATCTACCTGGCATGTTCTATTTGACATTTATAGGGGATTCAGGAAATTCTCTTTCTCATAGTAAACAGATTTTTGGTACCTTTATCCAGTTCACCAGACTATCTCTTCCCAAGTTGGTGGGAGTGAAAATATGAAATACTACATTGCAGCTGGACATTGTAGAGAAATCTATGAGTGTTTCCTAGTGAACTGTGGGTCCTGTATTACCAAACGTGATTTTTTTCTTGTGAAGAACTCAGTTCAAAGACATTCACCCATATTAGTTACCCCATGGCCCATTTTAGAATCAGGTCTTTCAAGGAGCTTATGATAGTGACATATGAAATGAAATCGTTCCTTCATATTATTATTCCCTTTGGTTTCAATAGATTCTTAGTTGTCTCCTCCCTGACTTTGCACTACCTCTTTGCACTTTTCGGTCTGAAAAATTGTTCCCTTAGTGAGAACCTTGGAGAGCAAAGTTTAGGCTCACTAAAATCTCAGCTTCATCTAGCATCAAATTTCAGCCCAGTACTGTATTCTCTTTTACTTTCATTTTAACAATGAACAAGGGATTCAGTACTTTGCTTTTTCTTATTAGCTTGCACCTCCTTATCATCCGATTAGTCAGTTCTCTGGTTGTCATATTTATCTCTAAATTCCATGGGTCACTTTGACCTTCAGTAACTGAGCATAGCTCAGAGCAAGGACTAACTGTGACTCTATGCTCTGGGTGGCCATGTGGTCACCCAGGAGTCAATCACATGTCCAAGTCCAAGTTCAAATGTCAATCACAAGTCCAAGTTGTCACATGTGTTTCTGACTGTCTGACTCTAAATTGCAAGACCTCAAAATTCTCCCTTTGGATCCAGTTGTTTGCTAGAATAGCTGACAAAATTCAGGAAATTAACTTATTTACCAGATTAATGGCTTATCACCAAAGGACGAAATTCGGAAACAGATGGAGAGATGCAGACAGCAAGGTGTGTGGGAAGAGGTCTGGAGCTTAGGTGCCCTCTCTGCATGTGCCACCCTCTTGGTATCACTGTATGTTCAGACCTGAAAGCTTTCTTAACCCTGTCTTCTTTAAGTTTCAGCAAGCTTAATTATGTAAGCAGGATTGATTTAGTCATTAGCCGCTGGTGATTCACTCAACCCTCAGCTACTGTCCCTTGCCTAGAGGTCTGAATTTGCTGGATTTCCTGAAAGTTCCAATCCTCTAATCACATGGTTGGGTCCCTTGAAACCGAGGCCCCATTTTGAAGGTACACAGAGACCTAAAGCCAGCAGGCACCTCGTTAGCATATGGAAAGACTCAGTTCCGAAATCTCAAGGGTTTTCAGAGCTATATACCAAGAAACAGAGGCAGGGACCAAACACATATCTTTTGTGCTGTCACAGGTAGCTAGGCAATTCTAAAAGGAGTCTCAAGATCTGGAAACTGACATGACATGCTACTTACAAATAAACACAACCGTTCTCTTATCAGACTAAAACAACATCTCTATACATCTAACTCAGACTAGGTCACTGTGCATCACAGCACCCCAATTTCGCTAAATCAGTGACTGTTATACTTTATCAATTACAACTTTAACCTACTTTCGTATGCCTACCATGGATATGATTTGTTAGCAAAGCCAGTCATGGAGTTGCTCTGCTTTCTGACATTACTCAATCCAGGATGAGCTTTGGCTTCCTTAAAACGTCCCTCAAATTACCCAGACAAAGCCCAAATCCTGTAGTGAAGCATTCTATTATCCCCCTACTGAAATGTACCACATTTTCCTATGGTCTGTATTTTCCATTGCTGCAAAGATTGTAGCCTCAATTTGTTGAAGTCTCTATCAGATACAATACAGATGTTGTCTCTATACAGATATCAATGCATCAGTGTATCTATGCATATATAGATGTGTTTAGATGTATAATGTACATATGCATATTAAATAACTATAAACATAGATGCATACACATATATGGACTTTCAGACAGCTATACAGGTGATCCTTGTAGAGTTTCTACATCTGCAAATTCAAAGAGCTATGGATCAAATTAGCTTTGGTAAAAACATGGTAAAAATTGCTTCTCCCTTGAACATATTCACATGTCATGATCCCTTAAATAGCACGCTAGGACAGCTACTGCTATGGCATTTGCATTGCATTGAACTCTAGAATAATCTAGAGATGATTTGAAGTACACGAGAGAAGATACAAATACTGTAGAACTGTACATAAGGAACTTGAGCATGTGCAGAAGTTTTGCTGGACAGCTTGCATGTAGCCCTAGATGCGGGCTGCTTCTCAAACCCGCTGACAGCGCTCACCTTTGTCTCCTCTCTTCCTCAGGGCCCTTTAAAGCAGAGGGTCCTCATGGCACTTTCCAAGGCGTTGCTAATCAGTTGATGATTCCTTCTCAGTTTGTATAGAAATCATGAACTGTACATTGTAGCTCTTTCCGTGTGTAACTCTGGACTGCTTGTCAGAGGCTTTCAGCTCTTTCACTGTTAGCGGTCCTCCCTGCCACTCTCGGCCAGAGGCTGTGAACTCTTCCTGGAGAGGACCACTTCCAACGAGTCTCTTCATTCTTCAGCATTCTCTGCTGCCAACCACCTTCAGTGTTACATGCTCTGGATGGTTACCAGTTTTACAGCCGGTGGCTTTGGTGGTATTACCTCTGGCTGCTGACTCTTCGTGGTGCTAGTTTTTAATGTTGCCAGCTGTTAGAGTACCAGCTCAGCTTGCTCTGTGTAAGACAGGAAAATCCTGAATAGGTAAAATTATGCCTTCTAGAAGAGTCTTTATGAGCACAGGGGAGAAGAGTGCTTAAGCTGAACCTGCTAAGGGTATGGGGAAGTTTCCTGTAAAGTAAAAAAAACGGTGAGCTCATATATGCACAGTACTAGACTTTTTTGGGTCACAGTAAGGTAGGGGCCCCATGGGGACCTGGCTGAGTAGTTCTACAGAGGGACAGAGTCATCCAGAGTCTGTAAGACAGAGCCACTTGGGATAAGTCTGCAAGCAAAACCTGCTGCAATAAATCAGTGTTTACTGGAATGGGACCTAATTTTCCAGTTCCAAGGGATGTAGGGTAGCCATGGAAAAAAAGTAAAAAGTACTCCTTGGAGAATGTCAGGCTCTTCACTGTGGTCTCAGATGTTATCTTCAGGGCTCTTAGACACCCATTCCCCAGATACAAAATGAATACTATGTACTTATTCTTATAGAAGGGATTTGACCTTACATGATTGTGAAAACTTTTTACACAGTTTCCATAATGCTGTGTCCTCTCAATAAGATGCTGAATCATGAAGCAGACATGTATGGAAATTGGAAAGGAAAGATGCATATAAATCAGGTGAAAAAGAACAATTGTATCATTGGAGACAGAAATATAGACCCCTGTGTATATAAACATAGATACAAATAGTTACATATAGAAATATTTATACAAGATAAGTTCTTTGTGAAATGGTTAGGGTACAAATGCTATCTTCTCTAAGAGCTGGGAAAACCAAGAAGCAAAAGTAACTCAAAGGTGTCTAGATCTTGGTGTTCAATATGATTTTCTAAATAAAGGAACCTAAACACTTTGGAGAAATAACTGATACTAGGAATGAGTTTTGAAATATACGATAAACCTGGAGAATCTTGAAGTGTGTGATGGTAGGGCTAGGTCAGCGTGACACAAGGGTCAGCTGAAGAGCGTCTAAGGGGACAATGCAGGGAACAAAACAGAGCAAGAGTAGATTGTAACCCACAAAATAAAATGATTTTATAACCTTATATGGGTGCAAGTAACTAAATGAGTAAACAAGAAATAAATAATTGGTGGAGAATAAATAAATCTCCCAATGTAGAAAACTTCTACGTAATAGACATTGACACTTTAAAAGGTAGACCATTATTCCTAGGTATGAGCTAAGCGTAACAGGTTTTTTCCAAAGACTGCAGTGTAGAAAGGAAGCAGAAATCACAGTAACTTTATAATGGAGAGATCTGACAGCCACTACTTCAAACCAGGTGACCAATGCTGATATTCACAGTTATAAGTGACAGTGATGAGGCATACCTTTAGCATGACACAATGATAATGCCACCTTCTGAAAATACATTACCTCAGTACAATTATTAGAAAAAAGAAAAAATCAAAACAAATCTCAATAGATGGACAATAGCTGGGGATTTAGCTCAGTGGCACAAGTGCCTGCCTGGCAAGTGTGAGGTCATGAGTTCCATGCCTGGTACCAAAACAAAACAAACAAAAAAGATAAATGGACATTCTAAAGATTACCTGCATAGTAATTTCCAGAGCTGTTCAGGTTATCAAAAACAAGAAAAATCTGAGAAATTGTTGGAAACAAGAGGAGTTTCAAGGACTTGTGACTAACAAATGTATTTTGGGATTCTAGGGGAGATCATGAATCAAAAAGATATTATTAGCAAAAAAAGTGAAGAATCTGAATGAAGTACAGAGTTTTCTTACTAATACAAATACCAACATTGGTTGTAACAAATAAATAATAGAGAAAATTGCGTGTAACATGTGTGGAAACCCAAATTACATTGGCAATAATTATATAAATTGAAGACTGCTCAAAAATAAAAAGCTTATTTAGGGAGGAGTGGACGAAACAGGGTAATAAGGGGAAATGGTGTGACAGAAATGTTATAGGCATGCATGAAGATATCACATCGAACCCCAATGTTCTAAAATTAATATGAACTATTAACAATACATTTTCAGTTAGTTTTTTAAAGGATCAGTCGAAATCTATGTGTCAGTTCCTGTTTCCCTTGACCTTGATGGCAGGGGTGACCTACAGAAGCTAAAAATTTTCTACTTGAAACCAAGCACACTCGTATTTGCTCCAGATGTCAGCCAAGCTTCAGGACAACCCTGGGGAAGTTGAGGTGATTGCAATAGATAAGTGGTCTGTGAGAGCTGCAGTACTTGTGGCTATTATTGCACTTGCCTTCTAAGTCTCACACAAGAATACTTGTTTGCAACCCACCCTAAGAAGAGGCAGAGGAGGTAGGGAATTCTGCAAAATATGCTCTTTTTTTACTCATTCAGGCTCTCACACTAGTGGGACAAGATGATGTTTACACATGTGGGTCTAATTTGTTTCACTTCTGAGTATGGTCTCAAGTTGCATCCATTTATCTATAAAAGTCTCAAGTTTATCCATCTTTATGGCTGAGTAATATTCCATTTATGAAAACCTCACATTTTTTTTTTGCTCATTGTTCAGTTGATGGCCATTTGAGTAGTTTCCAAGTTTTAGCTATTACAAGTTATCAATATTTTTTAATGCATTATTGTCTTCCAAACTCTACAATCATTTTGTCGGCAAATTTTGGCAACTATTTGCACAGTATTTATAATTTGGTACCCTCTCATCTTCTCTATTGTCATAATCCTGCTGTAAACCATGCAAGACTTGTCACCAGGATTGTTGTTGTAGAATTCTACTTTTCTCTCTCTGTTCCTGTCATTGCTGCCCCTGTTATCTGTCCTCTAAAAGAGCAAAGTTATAGCCTTAAAAATATGTTATATTGATATTTATAGACAAAGTCAAAGACAAAATTCTTACTATGGGCTTCAATGCCCCATGAAATCTGCTTCTGCTGCCCATTTATTAACCTTCATGCTTTTACCTTCTGCTAGTGTATCCCTCGTTCACTTACTATAGACACATAGGTCTCCCTAGGGTTCAAGTTCATGTGCAACAAACTAGGATAATGATAGTACCTAACCTAGCTTTTATCAAAGGTATTAAATGAAGTAATGCACATAAAAAGTTTAGCATAGAGTCTGGCTTCTGGGACACTTTTAATAAAGGTGAATAGTGGCTATTAATGTATTGTCATCATTACGATCTTCATTATCAGTGCTTCCTACAGGAGCATTCTTCAAAGATAAGATACTCACTTTGACCACTGACCTCTGTGCTCATCCTACTGAGAATCGTTTTAGCAGCTTCCTAAAGGAAAGGTTACCTTTCAAGGTGAAAAATCTATCATTGAAAGTCTAAAAAAAATTTTTTTTTGATTCTGACTTTGTCAAATACAACTTCAAAATAATTCTGTGTTTCAGAAACAACACTCACAAAAACCATAGCCAGCAATAAATAAGACTTAAATTTGGGATATGACTTTGCTTATTTTCTGAGAATTTTTTTGTAAACCTGGAGTCATGTGGAAATTTTTGTTACTACTTTTTTTTGTTTTGCTAGTTCTTTGTTTTTGAGTTTTCCTTTGTGTCCAAACTTCAGAACTTTCAAAGAAATCTGATACCAATTTATCCCAGTAAGCTTAGGATGAAGCAAACTTCTTTATACCACTCCATTAATTTATTGGAAACCAGGATACAATCCACATTGCTGCCGTGTGGTACAGTTCCAAACTTTGAGAGATGGAAAGTTTCAATTGTTAAGATTTGAAGAAAGCTACACATCCTTATCAATTTCTAGTACTCTATTATCATCAAATTATTTAACTCATTTCCTTCTTGTATGACATTTAATAGCTCAATATATTTATATCAAAGTTGAGTATATTGAATGAGTATCTTATACAGAATGTGAAATAGTTCACTAGGAAATATGATATTGTAAATAAGATTAGATTGAAAAAACTTTGTATCTTCCCTAGCACATAATCCAACTTTGATTTTTTTTACTCTCTTTTAATGAGAAGATATGATGATTTCTCAAGGTAAAGTCCCCTTAAATTGTTTCACTCATTCTTTCTAGAGAATTAACCTAATTGATTTTTCACCTCTGATTTTTCACCTCCTTTGCTATGCCTCCTACACTCCAACACACTCAGCACAAGGTCAATTGTATGATCAGTAAGAGAACTTCTTTTATAAAACACACTCAACATCTGAATATTCACGCAGAAACTACTATATTTTAATATACATTTGGATATTACCCATACTTGTGAGTGCAAGAGTTTTTAAAATGCTTCTTTTTCTCAAATTGTGGCTCAATATGCCATGTTGGATAGCCTTTGCCTTTGTTTCCAATCGCATTGACGTATTCTGTAATTCTCTACTAATTTGTGGATAAGCAGTCATTCCAATTTGAAAGTTCAACTGCAAAATCTACTTTATCTTCAAGTCATCTTCCTTCATCCACTAACTTTGAGTGCTGACGCTGGCTACCTGTAATGGGATAACAGTGACTGTCTGCCCCCAACATCAAAACTTCTCCTGCCCCTAACTCATCTTGACAGGAAGGAAATAAGAAAGGGTATATGGAGGGACACTGCCACACCAATGGCACTTTGTCCATGGCAGAGAGTTTGACTTCCTTTTGTGGTTCTCTTAGCTTGGGTCATGTTTACCCTCACTCCCCCATCAGTGCGGGTCTCACAGCAGGGACAGGCGTGTCTCTCATTCACTGTAAGTCCTTTGCGTGAGGCACTCATGTTCTTGGTCTCGTGTTTTTTTGGGCAGAGCAGGGCTGCCTTACATGGAACCACACAAACCAACTGGGTTCCTTTTCATGGTCTCCAAAGACTGCATCGTTGATGGAGGAATGCTTTTGATCCTATCTTCTTAGGCACAGTTTTTCATGTCCCCTCCTATCCCTTAAAATTCTCACTCTCCGACACCTCAAGTCAGAAAAGTTGTCCGTATTTTTACATATCCTGTCAGTGAATAACCTGCTTGACAAATGTTTTAAATAAATATTTATGATTCTTGTCTCCTTAATAGAATGTAAGCTCCTAGAGGACTTCTTTTGTATATTTTTCCTTGAAGTAGCTACCATTTCTAGAACAGTGACTGTAATCTATGTGATGAATCATTTCTCTTAGATACTATACCAAATTCATGTTATATAACACTGTATCTATTAGTGTTTTAATGCTACACATTAAAAAATATCCAACACATAACCTAAGTTTGGAAATGTCAAAAAATTTTACAGTGGCCATATGTGGGAGGATTGTATCACACAAAACACTAAATGCTTGCAAAGAAAAAAAAATCAAAACATAAAGAACAACAGAATATGAACAAAATTAGGTTAGCAGTTTGAGCATGCCAGATTCTCCCAGACTAAATGGCCACCTCTTCCCACAGACGGCATTGGGTGCCAGCAAGACTGAAGAAAGGTTAAAAACTAGGAAGTGTGAATATGGGCCAAGCTGTTTTGTGAGTGTTATCAGTCACTGATAAAATACACTCTATAAAAGTAGGATTAAATGTGTCCTTCATTCTATCAGTCCATGACCTACCAAGAGAGTGTAAAACTGTTTGTTGACCTGTAATGACTATGCAATAGACAAAGACTGAGGAAGTTCCTTAGATTCTGTACCGATTTCCTCCAAGTGGACTCTAAAGATTTAAAGTAAATTTTTTGGGGTTTTATGAGGCTGCAGTGGTTGGGACCAATAGAGACAGGTAGGACTCCACTTAGATGAGACTTTGCATGGTCCCTGGTAGTTACAGTTTTTCCCAGGACGGACTCTTTCCAACCTCACCTCTCTGTATTGATCTGTACTATATACTTGATTTTTATTGTTTTTATGACAAATGACCATAGCCTTGGAAGCTTAACACGACATAAATTTGCCATCTCTGAGCCCCATAAGTCAGAAATTCAAGTAGGCCCAGTTGACTTCA